>JAYMTT010001168.1:0-10258 GCA_036898025.1 Hypseocharis bilobata
AACATGAAATTCTTCCAAAATGCACCGGATTTTGGCCAACAATCCAGGGGTTCTATCTATGGCTGTGTGTGCAAACAAAACGCCAATATAGATATTACTATATAGCTTCACTTTCACACCATAAACTAAAAAAAAAAAACAGAAATTAGAGCTATAAACCAACATGAATAAAAAAACACGGAAAAAATACGAAATTTATTAGGTAATAAATAGACATTTCCAAAGTCAAATTTCTAGTACTATAGCAAGATGTGTTATGAACTCATATTTTGACTTCTAAAATATACAGAAACCGCATAAAAGTGGATTGGAGCAAATTAACCAGTATGCCCAAAGCAGAAAGCACAAATCAGTATGCCATTTAACTTGAGGCTTATATCTAGGTGCTGCAAAGTCCATAAATTTTTTTTTGTTCTTTTTAAAAGTAACATCTATGAATCGTTAAGATTGTTGCTCTCATGGAGCAAACTCAGCAGCAAGGGATGGTGTGAAATAGCTAATGCTTAGACTATTAAGTCAAACTTACCTTGGGGTTTAAAATTGAAGAGCGGAGGAAGAGGACGGCCATTAGGAAGTCGAGTGTTTGGGTCCCTCAGTTCATCAAAGAATGGGTGAACACAAGCTTCCAACTGTTGTAACACCGATAAAAAAATGGTAATAATTACATAATAGTCTACCATTAAGCCTGACAAAGAATACGAAGGTTAAACTTACAGCAGTGCATCGCAAGTTGGGAGAATACTGGAAAAATCTACAGACAAGATCCACTGCTTCTGGGGGTAAACGTTTTTGGAAAACCTGAAGCATAAGAAGAATGATGAAGGTGAATCTCTAATGTAAATGAATTCATTTTTAGATAATGAATACCGACTAACCACGTATTACAAAATAAAAAAGCTTAATTCACGTACAAGAAGTCAGGAAACAAAGCCATGGGATAAGGTTCCAGGTAGTTTTGCGTTGGACAAATAAGATACTATGCAAAGTTTTCATGCATGAAAGTAATTTTTGATGAATCATCAAAAAAAACACACAAGTTCCCGATGCTTCCGACCAAATTATTCACCCATCACCCCAACTGAGAGAACTTATTCAACCCTCAACGCTATGACAGTAGGATTGGATATACAATTGATCACCATTATCTTTCCTGGAAGAACGGGAGTGAGTGTGGCGGGGTGGGGAGCCACCACCTTTTGCTATAATGACCTTTGGTTTGCCAAGGATACATGACAAGTCAAATATCATGCCAACTCTGAGCCCTACTCACCATGAACCCACACCAAGAACCCTAAACACCCTACAACAATGCAACTCTTAACTCAACAAAACTGTGAATCCCAAGTACCTAAAGTTGACAACACAAAACTGCATCCACCATTCAGCTCAGTTTAAGAATATATACAACTCAGTGTGACAGAAAACTATGCTTCTGCCCTTCTTCCTCAGCCCAACATTATTTTGGCCTTCCTCCCTAAATAGATTAAATCATCATTCTTTATTAATGTGACCAATGGCATCATCTTCCACGGCCAATTTTCAAGACATGTCCATAACCACACTTAAATGCATTACTGCTTGCTATCTACAAAGCACAACCCCTACTCAGTGTTTGAGGCCAGTTGAAGAAAGTTAAGACACGACATCAAATAGGCATAATTCACTATACTCCTCAGCACACAAGCAGTATCGTCTAAAACGTTCTATAGACCTCTTAAATGTCTATGCTTATGTCCAGCTGTTGCGTGGGTGTGACCAGAACAACAGCATTGTATATGTCGCCACTTGGAACATCTTAATCCATGAATATAGGTATAGTTCACACAAAGCTTCGTAATCATAACCATATAAAAAAAATAAGTGAGTTGAAAGAAGATAGTTACCTTGTGCCACGGATGGGGCTTTATCTGTGGGAACTTAAATTCAGTATAGTTCGGATTCATGCACTTTATCTCTTCCCTGGTTGGAGTTCCCAATACCTGGATAACAATTTAAAATGGAATTAATATTCAGATGTTGATGTTTCTTTCTAGGCAGTCTTGGAAAACTTTGAATACAAATTTGTAGCAAAAATCTTGAAACAGAAGTAGCTGATTTTCATGGAAAGAACAAGGGTTCTGTTGGGAATTTGATAAACGTTACAGAGAAAGCTTAAGTTAGTTCTTTGGTCCAACTGGGACAAACTCAGCCATATATTTTACTCCTACCTCTAAAAGCTTTCATCCTAAAATATCTCAACTTCTATCATAGAAACTCCTATTCCAAACCTAAATTTCTCAATATTTGCCCCCCTAAAACTTCTATCACACTCTTTAATTTTTTTCAACATTGCCCACACATATTACTGCAAACACTTGGCTATAATTTGTCAAAGAACAAAAAAAAAAGACAAAAAAGAACAACTACTTCAAAAATAAAAAATAAAAATAAAAATAAAAAATAGACGTTACAAAACTGATATCATTCCACAATGACTTACTTTAACCCTCCACAAGCCAATACAAGAGCAAACAAAATGATTTATACCTTGTAGACAAGCTTTAATTTCTTTCGTTTGAATATTATGCAAACTTTCATAGATTAAATTATCACTTCGAAAGTCACAATTTAACTAAAATTTTAAGCCATGCACTAAAAAAGGATATTGACATGAGAATAGATAATGTCACCTTAATGATCTCAACTAGTTGGTCGACCCCACTTTCTCCTGGAAACAAAGGCTGTCCAAGAAGTCGGTTAGAATAGAAAAACTAGTAAGACAAAATAACAAAAGGTTGAAAACAAGGAACATAACTGCATGGATCAAAGAACCAAATCACCTGCCCAAGAAGTAACTCAGCCATTACACAACCAGTGGACCATATATCTATAGCAGTAGTGTACTCAGTGGCACCAAATATGAGTTCAGGAGCCCGATAGTATCTTGAGCAGATGTAAGAAACATTTGGTTCTCCTTTCACCTGGTATAGCGGGAGAAAAAAGAAGTGAAGCAAAGCTAGAAGAGACAATCGACAATAACCAGTGTGGCATGAGAAGAACTTACTAAAACTTTTGCACTCCCAAAATCACAAAGTTTCAGCTGATGCGTATGTGGATTCACCTAAACATGAAAAATTAGCATTGCAGAGTAAGGATAAAAGAATTAACAATGGAGCAATTAATCTTCCAAAAGCAACAATTAAAGGCACTTTTTATCCTATTTATAAAAAAAAGGCTCGTTTGTCCACAAAATCTGGGAAAGCAGGATATTGATGATCCCCCAGGCACACGAACACAAAATGTTCACATGCAAACATACAAATGCTTTTATGACCTTAGTTAACAAATCTGATGACCCACTTATCTTTCTTCAAGAGAATGATCAATCAGAAATAGAAAATCATCAAGATGACAATGTATGCATGCACAATTAAACTAATTCGAATTCTTGAGTGCTTTAAGAATTATATGCCAGTAAGTTATAGGCTCCAATAGGTATGCTTCATGCCCATGCAATATTACATCAGATGTTGGTCTTCAGGAAGAAGATCTTACTAGTAAGTTCTGAGGCTTAATGTCGCGGTGACAAATACCAATACAGTTGTGTATATAAGCAAGCGCCCTGCAAATCTGTCAAAATAGATGACATCAATAATAAACAGTATATTAACTGAATCAAAAATGGATTATCAGAATGATGAAAGAGAGAAGGAAAAGGTTCGTCCATAACAAAATTATTGTCACTAGAGGAGGCAAGGGAGAGAGAGAGAGAGAGAGAGAGATTTCGATAGTGGAAAATCGACAAAAATCAACTCCAAAATTATTTCTGGAAATGGTTCAGAACTTCAACATTGATATTGTACAACTTTTGGAGTAAACATTCTGCTGCATGTTTCACATGGAATCAGCAAGCTTTAATTTTTATAAAACATAAAACATCAAAGCATTGATGTTCTAGTTGCAGAACTGCAAAAAACTAAACATCCTGTTTTATTACTAGTTCATTATAACTACATAGTGGAGGGCAATCACTTGAATATGTGTGAGAGACAGAGAGAGGAGGGGGAGGGGGAGGAATAAAAATACCAATAAACAGCCTACTCTCTTATTGTCTACTCACTGGATTGCCTAGCCCCAGTAGGAAGACAAACATAAACACTTTTAGGATACTATTCATATTAAGGAGTAAGCCCACAGACAGCATGAAACAAAATGTGGGTCGGTGTTAGTTTACGAGCTTGCTTGTTCTCTCATGGCTCTTTTTAACTCTTTAGGACACCCCACCACCACCACCACCACCACCCTCACCACCAAACGAAAATAAATAAATAAAATTTAAAAAAGCAGGCAAAAAAGAAGAAATTAGAAGATCATAATGATATGAGTTGCTCTCTTGGTAATCTAGGACATGTTTGTATTGTGGGACACTATCCGGGATTAAGACAAGGTTGTAGTTTCCAAACCAGCTCCTCTAAGAGATGCTATTGAAAAACTTATAGCCTTATCGAAGGTTTGCAGTACACTATAAAGATATCTAAGCTTGTTATAATAGAAAAAGACAGGATTTCAGTACACGTAAATTAGTAATTTTGAAACTCAAGTAAGGTTTCCACAGATTTACCATATAGTAAATAGCAAAAAATGAACATAAATCTCTATTATAGCTATAAGGGGGTAGCATTTTCTAGGTGTCAAGATGTACAAACCCTTCAGTGCTTTATCACTTCAATAAGACAATTTGCAAGCAAAAAAGTAATTCAGCAAAACTTCCCTCCTTTCCCAAATTTTTGAAGTCTATGAAACACTGTATCTACTATAGATTCTTTTACGGCAGGCCATTGCATGAGTATCTGATTTGTGAAACAGTTATAAATTGTGTCAACCAAGTAAGCTTTTGGAAAGAAAAACTTTTGGAAAGAAAAATTGGCTAGTCATGATATTACTGCACTAGAAAGTAAGACAGCACAATTAGTACACTCGCAGAAAAGATACCACTTAAAATCCAATCACAAAAATGACCAGTTACCCACAAATGAAGGCCTTTGAGAAAATAAGAGGAAAACTTCTGAATTTCATAAAATAAATAACTACATAAAAACCACGGATGCATTCAGCCCAAAAATCAAGAGAAATATGTTTAACGACTTTACATGCATAACCAATACAAAGTACTACACACCTGATATGTATAGAGTTTGACATATATTAAGGGCATTCTCTGATTCATCCTGCTGTAGTGTCTTGCAATTCGATTAACTGTTTCAGGAACATATTCAAGTACAAGATTCAAGTAGAGCTCTTCCTTGTCTGTTGTTGAAAAGAAACAGTGCTTAAGGGCAACAACATTTGGATGGTCCAACATTTGCATAATCTGTAATTCCCTGTTTTTGTAGCGCTTGTCTTGGAGCACTTTCTTGATAGCAACAATCTCTCCAGTTTCTCTACATTTTGCCTGTGTGAAGCAGTCCAATATTTCAACATAACAACAACGGGAGGATAAATAAACAATGAATTAAATATTACAGCTCTACTTACTTGGAAAACAACACCAAAAGAACCAGTCCCAACTACATGTTCAGATATATAACTGACTGACTGTCAAATCCAAACGAAACAAGTTGCTGTGAGATACTCAACATGTAAATTAAACTTGTACGTTCTACAAACAACATTTCCTCTGACCTGCTTTGATTGGCCATTTCGACCACCCAGAGTAGTTCTTATTACATGTCCAGTTTCAGCACCCACACCATCAATTATATCTGGTTCACTGTCCTGCAACATATAAAACAGTAAGAACTACAGACAGCAAGTTACCCTTGTTAATTATCAATTTGCTTCGGAACCCACTACTAAAGCACAGTTTATTACTGGATATACTTCAACGACAAACCATGGAGAATTTGCAAGACAGAGAACCAAAAAACCTCAAATGAAAGAACTTTAAAATGAATAGCTTACTCTATCGTCGTCATGATCCACCTTGTCCCTCAATCTCATCTCAAGCATCTCTCTACCAAGCCAGTCAACAGAACTAGACGAACCTTTGTAGCCATTAGCGGTCCTGGAACTGCCAACTCCCCCATTTCCTAGGCTGGCAGATGCCATAAGTATGCCAGAAGAGTATAATCGAAGCTAATATTTGCTACCATCAACACACTCCGAAAGCCTGACTCCCATCACATCCAAGCATCTATCTTCCTAATATAATAACAAAATCATCAAGTCAACAACAGAAATTAAACATGATCAAGATAGATGACGAATTTTATTGGTGATTTTCTTCCACATGAGAAAACATATATATGTTGATTGTTAAATGTCATAGGAAAGAAAAAGGGTGAAAGAGCATAAATCATTAAAGACTAAACACCCTTTTTTTCTCAACTCTCAAGTGACAAGAAAGTTATCTTAACAAACAATGATAACCTATATTTCAGCAGGCAACGACCAAAAAAGAAAGAACGTACAAGAACATTAAATAACCAAAAAAGAAAGAAGAACAAAAACGCATAGTAGGAGAAAGTTGCATGGATTCTCATTCTATCGATATAACCATAACTATGACCAAAGAATGAAGACAACCGAGGCAATTAGTGTATAAACTTCAACTGGACCTTCACGGGAAACATTTTCTAGGATTTAATAATCAAACTACAATGCAGCCAACATTATGCACCCGAGCAGAATGAAATATAAGGAAAAGTTAGTCAAGTGCTGCATCAACCAGATGATGTAACAGAAGCATGAGAACTCCCAAAAAACAAGAAAATAGTTCAGAAAACTGGAAAAGCGTGATAAATGCTAAAGAACACAGCTCTATCACATCCCATCAAAATACACTAAGAAACATGTAAGCATCTGTATTGATAGGTACCTATGTTTACAATGAAATTACTTAAATTTAACAACCTTTTGTGCTCGGTTTTATCCAGTCATCATGATAAACTTGCTAAGAATCCCAATGAAGTTGTAGAGACTGCGAAAATACAAAAACGGTAGAATTTGTTCCGGAGCCAAAACTTTTTTAAAATAAGTAATAACAACAATTAGCTTATCCATTTGTTATCAAGTAAGTAAATGCACTTGGAATTCTGCACACAATTCTGTAAAATTATAAAAATTATAAAAAAAAAATTGTCTAAAAATTTACTGAATCTGATATACCATCCACATGAAAGAGATTAAACAAATATATATATATATATAAACAGCACCACAACAACTATCAACATCTAAGCAAAAAGAAATTTTTTTCCTAAGAATAGATATAAATTCACAGTAATATTGGTGCATGATCTAACAGAAAAATTACAGAAACGAAAATACAAAAAAAAACAAACACAATCAGATCTACAACACCAAAGCCAAAAATCACTCCGATTCCCAGAGCATGAGAATCCAAAAAATTCATACACAACCAAAACAACACCGATCGTATAAACTGAAAAAAAAAAAGACTAAAGTGAACCGTAAAGATTTTCAATTTTCCAGAGATCCAAACAGACCGATCGCCGAGTAAATTTCTGGTGTTTTTGACGCTAACCTGTGAGCTTTTCGGAGAGAACTGGAAGCAGATTTCGAGCATTATAGGAACTGAAGCCGAAATTGAACTGAATTGTGCGAGCCAGTGAGCGAGTGAGTGATGAGACGATTCTGATTTGATTCGATCAGGAAAATAAAGTGGAAACAAATTCTACTGAATTGGTGACTCTGTGAGTGAGTGGTTTTTTTTTTTTTCTTCTTGCTCTTCTCAGAAAAAGGAAAGTGAAATGAAATGAAAATGAAATTTGAAGGTTTTTTGAGAGTGTGAGTTGGGGGTAGTGTAGAAGAGACTACTCTTTAGTCTTTTACAGATGAGAGAGAAGCTTTGATTTTTTATTACTCTATTTTTTATAAAATTATTCGGTATTGGAAATTTATTGACTTAATTAATTTGAATTCGTGTCGAATATGCTCGTAAGAAAAGTCTTCTGACTTTCGAGTTTTAAAAATTTTCTATACTTACTATATTTTAGTTTTTTTTATTCTAACTTGTTTGGTAGGAATGTGGTATCACGTTCAATTATCATGCATTGTATTTAAATTTATCTTTCAAAACGGGTTAAAGGCAGCCCATCCACTTCTAGCTCAAGGGATTCATAAGAAAAATTCTTGTGGTCTTGCCTATGCAATTGTGAAACTTGAAACCAGTATGTTTTTGTGATTAATTTACAAAGTCTCTGTTATTTCTTCCACTGTCGAACAAGTTAGTTGTAATTTGTAAAAAAAGTTAAATTGATTCAAGATAAGCAAATATTTAAGTGTAATATTATAGTAAAGTTACTGTACTCTCTGCACACATAATAATATCAAACTATATATAAATATTGCTTCTTACTGCATAAGATTCAAATTTAGAATTTTATTTTATCCTACAAATGTTTCTCTATCCAACATTAAAATATGTCGGAGAGAATGTAAAGAGTTCGCGCTTATAAGAAAGTAATTGTTTGAATGAGTATTATGCACTCCGAACGAGATTATTTGCACACTCAAAAGATGTGTGAATACTCATGGCTACAACAAAAAATAATGTTGGATATACAATTAATTAATGACTTACTAGCAAAGATTGTCTTTCTCATAAGTGAGGACATGATTCCAAAATTATGTAAACTTAATTTAGATCTAATATAATTTGGACAATACTCTGCTAATTAAATAAATAAAAAAATTTGTAGGATATACATGTCTATCTTAGTCTCTTTAATCAAATTAATATAAATATGTGAGTTGTTGAATTTGTATTTGACAAGCTTCTCATGATTTTTTGCAAAGGAATTTGGCAATGCTATCTCAAAATCAAGTGGGGTATGTGTCCCTGTTTTGCCCCACCATATCATGAATAGTATTAGATAAAGATGCCTTTGGTTTTTCCTTTTTTTTTTTTTTTGTTTTCCTCTTCCAAATTAGTTCAAGTAAAATCCTTTTTTTTTTCATAAAAGACTACAATAATGCCAATGACATAATGCATGAATAATTAATAATGTATGAATAATACACAAAGCAATAGGACTTTTTTTTATATCATTGCAAAGCAATAGGACAAGTGATATAATAAACTAAACACTACTTATTTTTATAGAATATGCCCAATTATAATTCTAACTTTTGTTGCATTAATGGATTTGTAAGGTCCACTCAGCCACTTCATCAAGTAAGTAAGTTCATTAATATATTCAAAGTATCTCACATTTACAAATTAAGAATTACTATATGGTTTATCTCTTCATCCAATTAATGTTCTTTTTAGTGCACAAATTTTTTTACTAATAAATTATTGAAATAAATAGGAAAAGGTTGAAACAACTTGTTCCTGTATATGTTAATTCACAAATTTGTAAAAGAAAAAAGATTAAATTTTGTTTTTTAATCATAATTCAAACTTTCAAGTTTATCCTATAAATTAGACATATCTTAGAGTTATTATTATGATATCATTCTTATGTAATTGATAGAGATCAAACATTCACGTCGATAAATAGTTAATATTCAGACAAAAGTATAAATTGAGAGGTATTTACGTGCGTGTTTGAAATTTTATGTTAGTTTTTATTGTTTGTCGTTATGGCATCAAACTAAAGTTTTGAAGAAAAAAAATGTTGAAGTCGACATGTTTGAAAATCTTTCAATACGGAGTTTGACAAAATTGAGTTTTGGCAGACCAAATTTGAAAGACCACTCTCTCCTACCATTTTGATTGATTTATCTATATACAAAATTTCGTTTTGACAAATCTGTTTCAAGACACAACCCGTAAACAAAAAAAATTTAAGTTATCAAATAAAGAGAAAAAAAGAAGAAAAAAAAATTGGGTTATAGAGATAAGATGAGAAATTTACAAATGGGGCTCAACTGCATCTGCATGGCTGCATCATCATGACGAGCCATGACAACAATTGACAGTTTTATTCTCATTTTGTCCGTTGGTTTCCAAAAATTTGAACCACAACCACAAGCGGTTGATGTTGTTGACCTCACCTCACATACATAAACTAGACTTGACATGTGGCAAGTATACACACAACCACTCAACCATGGGACCCACCCCATGTATTTTTTTACCACTAATTTTTTTCTTAGTAATGTTTTAACGAGGCACTTGTCAACCCCATGGACATCTCAATTGAGAGGATATCGAAAAGAAATGGTCCTGAAGTACCATTTCAATTACTTTGGGAGTTATAATATTGTGTACTCCTTTTCCTTCACTAGGTTTTTATCCCACAGGGTTTTA
>JAYMTT010001169.1:0-10255 GCA_036898025.1 Hypseocharis bilobata
AATTTGTTATTAAAAAGGAAAGTGGAAAGTTATTGTTGGACAACTCTTTTAGGAAAGCAAGACAGTTAAAGGTGGACAGAGGGAGTAATTTGCAATTAATATCAGCATTTACGAACTAATGCAGGACAGGACAGGAGAGGGAGTGAGTTCAACATGAAAATTAACTTCAATTGTTCAGAGGATTACAGATTGAATATTTCCATTAATCCCAAGAAGACGATATAATTTTGTGCATGCTCAATTTTCTATGCAAAGTAGCTCCAAAAAGGAAATATTCGAACTTACAGGTGGACAATCATAAAACCCTAGTGTTGTACGAACCACAGTAAGAACATTTGTGATACAGCCAATGGTAGCGGGCAGCACCTCTCTTCTCACAATCATTACATAGGATGACCTGCAGTTCGATCCACAGTTAGCCAAATACATATTCGGCATGATTCAAGTTAGAAGATATTATTAAGTTTGACAAGTAAAAGCAAACGGCATGGAAAACCTGTGTCTGGCCAGAATACTGATCTGGCGTTTTCTCTTCAGCCAACAGTGCATCCAGCATCTTAAAATAAACCTGCAGCACATCTTAAAGTTAATGAGCTTCATGGCCTTCTTTCCCCATAGCAACTAAAACTTAACTATCAGTTTAAGGTAACTGAATCATGGTAGCTTTGAAATTCAACAGCTATAACAAACTTCCCAAAAACGTGGAATTGAAAAATGTCAATATATAATCGAGAGAACTTCAAGATGACGAAAGAAATTAAATGGACTGGCATAATAGCTTTTAAGTCGTATCTCCCTAGAAAAAGCACCATCCATTCAGTTACTGCACTGAGCCTACAGAGAGAGTGACTGATTGGAACTGAGACAAAATCAGATGCAATAAAGGCATATTTATGCAATTGTCCCATTTTCTCAGCGCCAGGTTCTAATATTTCCAGAAAAAGCCCGCATATGTATACCTTCTTTTGAGAATAGGAAAATATATTGAGGAATTATTCTCAATACCTTCTTCAATTCTACATCATAGTTTGAAACTCCAATACTCCAGACATTTAGATGCATCAAAACATGAAAGTATTAGATGATATAGGTAAATCTAATTTAGTCTCACAGACATCTGCTTCTGATGAATATCTTAATGAGCTGGTCTTATCCACAGAGAAAAATTAATTTCCAGATGACATTTTATAGCCATCAGATCAGCTTACCGATAACCATGATTATCTTTTGCTCATAACAAAACATAGTAAAATCTATTATCTAATATTTTCCTCTGTTTAACTCAAAATCAAGTTCGTTAGAAATGTAGAATCTAGTATATCACAAGATATACGTGGAGGACAAACATGGGAAACTCTAAGCATCCCCATGAAACATGAACATACATGTAATCTACGAAAAAAGAATAAATTTGCAGGATAATATTAACATTCAACCATAATATTGCTGAAGCTATAGAGGAACTATAATTAATAACATGTAAAAACTGACCTGCATGTCCCCAAGCGACTTACTGCATATTGGGCAGGTATAATGATTGCAGGTGTAATCCTATAACCAGCACGAGAAGTGTAAGTGGTCTGAATGTTTGTTCAGTATCTAGGAAGGGAATGGAGAGCATTATTGAGCCAAGTACCTGAAAACACTTTGAGTGCATCAAATGACCACATGGAAGGGCCTTTACAGGATCCCTGGATGTGAAGATGAACTCGTGGCAAATTGGGCAATTATCCTCGAAGCATTTTTCTCTACACGGATGCACAGACAGAGAACGTGACATGCAAGCATTGCAATTCATACAATGAAAGTAATCAATGCCCAATCCCTTCCCAAGTCGGCATAGATTACAGTAAGGGCAATGGTAGATATCCTTCCTGTAAAATTATCATGTTAGGATATAGCATCAAACATAGCAGATAGGTGATGCTACATACCATTGCACTTAACTTAGATTCCCTTTCTTTAAATCTTGGATTTGACATCATGCTTAACATTATTAAGTAATTAATCATATTTGATATATTCTCCTACTTGAATCATAAGAGTATAATAGAAGAAAATGAGAAAGTGGTGATATTAACAAAGTGATTGAAGTTTGGTTATATTCAAAATCTAAAGTGTTGTCAAATTAGAGGTTAACCTATTCATCAAGCTCAGCCGACACGTTTTATTATAAGAATGAAAAACATAAGTAGGTTAAACTGGCAAATCACCTTTCATCCTCAAATAACCTGCAAATACTGCAATAATACCTTGCCATGGACAAGTTATTGCAGGAAACAGTTGAGCATGTAGGTCCAATTGGCTGAACTACCAAGCATTTCATGCACATCATCTGTGTAATGGATTTCCTGAATGCAAATGGAAAACATGAACAAATGTAAAGAAGAGAAACAAAAGTCTAAAAGAAGAAGTTGAGTACAGAAACTTAATTAGATGGTGCATACCTGTCCAAGGTATGATCAGCCACCTCATCATGGCACCGTCTACAAGTATATAGCTGGTTGCAGCAAGCGGCAAGTAGCTTACAATTTCTCTTGTAGTGTTTGCAACCAAGATTTACCTTGAGGTGGTCCTGATAAGAGGGGCACTGTCCAGGAATTTCTTCCTCAGTACTTGAGACAATATTCTTGGAATAAGATTTCTTCTGTGTAACAATCCAACGGCTGAAATATCATGGAAACGAGTGTCAAATTCATTCAGTGAGTAGGAAACATACATGCGCTGCATAATCAATGAATTACTTAAAGCAATGCCGGCCAACGCCATATGGTGCACAATAGAGCAAAGAGACATATCACATCATAGCTACAATTTTGAAAATGTGGCAAGGTGCATTAGCAATCAATCGAGTCATAGCATCCTAATATGTATAAACTCATTTGAGTTTGTATCATATCTTGTTGGCCTGCAGATATAACAAGTTGCACATTTAGATCAGTTCAGTTCCTGATTCCAACGTCTTTAACTACTTGGGAAGTTAACATGTTCAATCCAAACAACTTAATGTAATAATCTTTTTGTATGAGTGTGTGTGGAAAGTGCAGTTGTAAAAGCAGTCCCTTGGTTTCATTAGTAGGATCATCAACTTGGTCCTCATATGGTGGGGGAAGGATATACCATGGTGCTCTGGTGCTCATACATGATAAAATGAATCTGCCTGTTATGCATAATGCTATTAGAAGAATAGAAGAGTAGGGGAATGAAATGAAATAAAATACACTTAAAGCAACAAATAAAAAAAATAAAAATGCTTACTATCAACCTTGTCAGCAGGTTCTGGATTAGAAATGACTTTTTTTGATGATCCAACGAAGAATCACGGGAGACTCGCCTAATTACAGCCTCCAGATCTTCTTGACTCATTGTCAGAAGTTGCTCATGGTGACTTGGCTTCAGATTTACTTGTCCAGGTTCATTCGCATGACCTGTGATATCTGCTTCTTTATTGGCTATGTTCTTTGAACACTCTTTGAAAATCTTCTCACATTCTGAACAGTCATGATGATCATCATTTAGAAGCCATTTATCGTCCACATTGTATTTTTCAAATGGCTCAACATTGGTACCAGCAGAACTGTTTTGTGGAAAATTTATGCCTCTGTCATGAAGGGTTCCTCCTTGCTTGTTAACTTCTTTCGAAAGATATGTTGAAATGATATCCAATGGATCTGCTTCAGTCTGTGAAGGACAGACATCTGGCTCATCTATATCCTTAGCTACATCATACCCCTCCCACCATTCTCTGAGCCATTGATCGAACATTGTATTTCTTGTAGCCTTACGCCATAGAAACATCATGTTGTGCTGCTCTTCTGGTGTTAAAGATGCCATGAGCCAGGGTATCATATCTTGTAGAATTTCAGCACTTGTTCTACCAAGCATGGATCCTACAATCTTTTCTTGCTCCTTAATGGTGAAGTCATCTCTAAATAAGGGCCAAAGTTCAATATCTTCACGATTGACATGGTCCAAGAGTATTTTGTGCATTGATTTGCACATATCATGAAGACTCATACACAGCTCAGGATGATTTAGCATTTTCTTATCCACGGTATTCACATCAGCAGTAGAAACTGAAGAGTGCAATTCAGACATATCATTTAGAATGAAGGATATATCATTGAAGTATTTTTCCTGGAGCTTGTGGTCCATCGTGTATGACTGACTAATATTTGGGGTCTTCCCCTTCGCCTCTAAAGCTGGAAATGCAATCTCATCCTCTGCATCCGTATGGATTTGATATAGAAACCATATTAGATGGAAGCGGCGACAGAAATCCATGAGGAGCCCAACATTTTCAGCCAACTGAGCTGAACCATTTACAAGGTATTCCAAGTCTTTCTTGAGAGCCTTGTGAAAGTAAAAGATGAGGTCGATTGGTTTTGGTTCACTAAAAGCAGAACTGGCAGAACTCTTTTTGTCAAGAAACTTATGGAAAGGATAAGATTTCTTCCTCGTTCCTCGGAAAAATATATGCAGATTAATTCCACTTGAGTATGATGTCTCACTCATAGTGTGAGAACAAGAAAATGAAGAAGACAGACAATGGTTGCCCTTCTTGGCAGAGATGGGTTCCATGTTAGATTTTTTGCAAGGCTGCACTGGCATGTAAGAGTCTAAAGACGAAGATCCAACATGTTCCTCAACTTTTTCAGACAGAAAAGAGCATCTGCTCTTAAACAGTTCCTGAAATTCTTTTCTGAATTTTTCAACAGATGCTTTGCCAGCATTCCCGGTGAGGAACCACTTATGTATGAGGGCTGAAAAGTACCTATTGACTAAAGAAGCTCCCTTCTTTATGCTGAAAAGAATGGATTTAGATTCATCCTCAGATAAATGTGCTGCAAACCAAGTGACTGCGCACTGAAGCAAGCCCAGTGGCATCATCTGAAGGCTCATGTAGACAAGCTGCTGCTGCAATTCTTCACTACAGTTCTTGACAATGATGGGAAGTACCTGATGAAAACTACAAAAAGTGTTAAAAACAGTGCGATGGCCCATACGGTCAATAACATTTAGAGACTGTTTGGTGATATATATGCTACAGTTGGAGACTAGAGAGGTTTTTGCAAGTTGTCACAGAAACTGGAGTTAGCATTAGATTTCAGAGATGGCGATGTTACTATTAGATGCATTGTATCACTGGAGTTTTAACCTTCGAAGGATTTCCTCCACTACTTATGCTTTAATGAGCTTCAGTAAGATTAACACAGTACCTCTGTTTCTTGAAAAGCAAAATGTTTGCCTACTCCAAGCACAAAAAACTCCACTTCCTGGCAAAGCTTCTCGACATGCTTGAGTGAAGCTATTTCATTATGAGAAGTACAGTGAAGCAACTGCTGCAACCCTTCAAGTTGTCCTTTGCCGAAAAATTGTTTATTGGAGGAGGACATGTGGCAATTGGCAAGTTCATTTAATACAGGGTAAAAGATTTTATCTAGGGCATTGCTGTAAAGAACCAGAAAGCATCCGTTGATAAAGGTGGCAAATGAAACAAGAAAATGACTGTAAAGGAATAAGAGAGAGAGATCTACTTAAATACTTGATCAATTTGAAGGAAGTGCTTCGGCAAGCATAGTAATTACCTATAAAAGATAAAGACATCTGCAAGAAATTGTAGCTGGGCAACTACTGAAACTAAATTCAAAAAATTGCTAGAGCTTCCTATCTGATATAGCTCCTCCTGAACGTCATTCAAATCTTTCCTCATGGCAGTATGCCACAGATGAAAGCCTTGAATTGGAGGGTCTACGACAGTCATTTGGGAGCAACATGCTTCATTCAAATGCCAATCTTGTCCAGAATATCTCTTAGATGGATCTAGTTTTAGGATAGCTTTAACATTTGCAGATCCATCTGGATATTGAGCTCCTTTTGCAGTTTTAGAGTCGACCCCGGAAGCTAGATTGTTGTTGTTACCAAGCCAGGAAGCTAACACCTTCAAAATATATTTTACCAAGTCACAACCAGACTACTTATTAGAATAGGGTGAGAATTTTAGGGTTGTGTTTACCTCTTGTAGTAGCTTTTCCTCCGGGACAATGTCCTCCATACAACGTGTAACATCTATCTGTTCATGTGGAGATAAAAAGGAGATCATCCATGGCAAAAGCTCTCCCACCAGCACAATAGGAACACTACATATGAATTTCCACATAAGTGAAGCTTGCTGTTTGGTACAGAACTGTCCAATCAGCAAAGGAAAAACCTGCATCTCATCCATCATAATGTTGTATGTCAGAATTTACAATGGTACATAGTATTAAGAATATTTTTAAGAATATGTGGAAGACCTTATATTTCTGTGTAGCATAAAATATATAGTACACGACCTTTTTTGAATAAACCCAGTTCATTAGAACAAATAATCCTTGTTTATTTTCTATTTTAAATATTTACGTGTTCGCTTTTTCATCCATGATGAAACCATTTAGACTGTCAAGGAATTAAAGGCTGTGAAGGATGATTCTGGACAAATATAAGGTGAATTCCAAAATTGTGAGAAAAGCAGCTTTTCTCTTTGGGAAAATAGTAAACACGAATCTCAACCGTAATTGAAGGGATCCTTTTTCTTGCAATTTCTTATCATTTCCTACACATTTATGCTCTTTTGTGGAGGTTTGTAGTGTAATGGGGCTTCACAACCTGATCTTTCTTGGTTGTGTGTTGGTGATGCCAAGAAACTACAAATTGGAGGAACAAAACTGACAAGAATCCAACACATAAGAAGATAGAAATTATGTCTGCAAAAAAAAAAAAAAAGCAAAAAACAAAAAAAACAATACAAAACAAAAAACAAAAAAGAAAAATGACAATCAACTTACTCAAGTACTGCACTATCTCCAATTTCCCTTCCAAAAATCAGAAGCACCTCCAAAGAGTGTTTCATTGGAACGAGTAGTTCTTTGACCTAAAATAGATTTAGTATTTACTGTCACCAAGATTTTTACATATATAATTCACCTCTAGTTTGGAATTTCAATGGTGAGAATATACCACCAAGCACTCATAGTGGCTAGATCTTAGAAATTTTCTAGCAGCTGCAAAGAGGTGTTAGGGAAAGGCAGCGCCCTCGTTACTCCAATTTGTTCTGAAATTGGAGAAATCTCCAACTCTTTTTCTTGTATCTTTTAAGTCAATTGATAGTGATGACCAACATTCTGAAATTTTCGCTTCGATAATAACATGGAAAATCTGCACATAATAGCTGCTTAACAGTGGTACTAGAAAATAAGGCTAAAGGGTCTATTAAAATGAAATTACTCTAAGAGATTCTGTATTTGGGGCAAGATTCACTTGATTTCTGTGCCAGGTAAAAAGTATTTCCTATTTTTCTATTTAAGATTGCTTGTAGGAGACGTCAATTTACTTAAACGGCTCAATTTCATGGTCAGCCAGATTTAGGGTGGATCCAACAGACATAAGGATACTTACTATGTTAAATCATCCAACTTGAAAGTTTTCAAAGGAACTTGTTGAGTCAAACATATGGGTTAAACTCTTGTTGGTATGTTTTGATAATTGACAAAGTGATTACATAGACAAACTGCCATAAGTTCTCAAAAGAAAGAATATGTTTTCTGGTATATCAGTTAGTTAACTATGTTGTCCTGTATGGTTAACTATTTCTTCTGCAGATGGGGTTTAGCCAATCCATATCCTGTGTCTTTGATCCTCTCACTTTCATACTTGACCAGTAAGGGTTTTGGACCAAAACAAATTTGCGGGCGAAGTTTGAGCCAATTGTGGTTTGGGGTCAATAAATAGCTAGAACCCATTTTTGACTATAGCAAACTATTTTCTTGTGCTTCCTGCAGAAACCAGGTTAATTAATTAAAGAGTAAATACCTACCTGCTGTTCTTCTTTCATCATATGCTGGCAAATTGATGTCTGGATGGTGCCAATGCAGAAAACAAGTTCTTGAAATGTCTTGGAAGCATTCTCAGTTTCCTCCATTAGAATATTCAGGCATTGTGAAACAGAATCGAAGAGGCCATCGATGCAGTCATGCTCGAGTGAATATGTAGAGGCCACATGGTTAATATGTTCATCTAGTGCCAGAAAGATAATCTGGCAACAGCTTTAAGGTCAATTCATGGAATCATATTTGTGTACAACTGAGTACAAATTATCATCATCAAATGAAAAATATAAAGATAAATCAAATAACTAAAAATTGACAAATCCTATGTATCGGATAGCATCTTCTTTCATTTATTGCTCTTTTTATTGTTATCAATTCCCAGGTCATGCATTTTTGTTATAAACTTAGTGTCTTCACAAGATGAGGAGCTTTCAAAATATCATTTACATGTAGATTTCGTTTCCCGAATTTGTTTTTATGTAATGTATATGGAATCCTAAAACTTGATTGTTAGACAATCTTACTTCACTGTTACTCATAAAGCAATAGGATCTAGATTTGCACTGGAGCTGGTTAAGGATGCTAATCTTAGACAAGCCCAAAATTAAGTGACTAATTGTGGTAAAAAATTAAATTCTAAATCCTTCAAGGAGGGGGTTTAACATATGTAAGACAAGAATTCTTCCTGAGGAGAATGGAGATGTCACCACTAGACAGTTCAACTCTAGTTATGCACAATATGATGCATTTGATGTATATTGTTGCAAATTGGTGACGTATATAATTTTTTTTTTTTAAAAGTTCATGGAACTTAGATAACACCATGAGATTCTGTATTTGAGTAGCATGAGGTTTTATGACTGATATAAAGCAATGGGTGAAACAAACTCTATAGACAAATTAAATGTGAATATGTAGCTCCACTAAGAAACAACCCAGGTAATCAAGGTTAGGCATTTTTAAATTGATGGTTGTCAAATTTACGTTGTTAGTTGTGCCAAGCTGAAGTAGTCCTACACTAATTCCATTGAAGCAGAGACCACACTTGGAAGTTGGAAGCTTCACCTCACCCCCATCCCCTCCCCTCCTCCTATAGCCCAGAACACAAAACTAAAGATAAAATTAATTATCTACAGAAAGATATCTCAATTTTGTACCCATTAATATGTCATCTCATGATGTCCTCTAACCAGATCGTTTTTCATTTGGCATGGAAACCCCCAAATGCAGGATTTGCAATAGCAGTTAAACTTTGACACAGGATACCCTTCTATTTATTAGTTAAAGTAAATTTATTAAGTGAACCATTAGTCAATAAGTCATCAACATCATGACCAATTATGAAAAATATAATAAAATCAATTTATCAAAATAGTCTCAAGCTTTCTATATCTGTTGATAGGATCGCTAGTAATAGGATAATTTGCGGTATTATTAGGAATGTAATAATACTTGAGTTAATAGAGGCAGCTTCATGGTGATTGATTTATTAATGCGCTACAACTGTTTTTTCCTCCCTCAAATCAATTTCATCCTTCTCCGGTAATTTGAATATATAGTTTCTCAATTGATATATAGATATCAAATAAGAGGGTTTCCAATTATTCATTTTGCTCAACACATCAGAAACTATTGAGTACCTGCCTAACAAACTAATTAAATCTTTCCTGCTAAATTGTTTCATATCTAGCTACGAGTACTTGCTTGTGAATAAGACAAATTTTTCAACAATAAGTTTAAAGCTCTTGGCCTTATCTAGCTAGAAGAACTAGTCATGAACTGAAAAAACTAAACAACTCCACTTGCTCTAATTAAGAATCTTTCTTGAATAAACAAATTAATAATGTGATCATTGATTAAGCAAAACTAACTCATTTTATAATAAATTAATGATTTTAAAGTCAACTTGCACAGTAGTTCTGACCTCAGATCATCATCATCATCATCATCACATTTCCAATTACACAAACTAAAGTCTGTTTGGTTGATGAGAAAATGTATTAATCTGCAATCCACTAAGTCTAATACAACTGCGTGATATGAATTTTCCTTGTTCCTCATGAAATTAACATACTATAATTATGACAATAATTCAACAAGAATAATTAAGTGCGAATTTGAGCTGACCTCGTCTTCCGCTGTACAATGATATTTGTACACAAGTTTCAGAAACTCAAATCGCCGGAAGAATTCCTGTACTAGCTCCTTGCCATTGTGGGATCGACTCTCCGACTCTAAATTCTCCAATGCAATCACCGCAATGCGGCGGAGCTCCGCTAGCTTTGCGCGCAGAGCCTTGTGGAAGTAAAAGAGAAAGAGAATTGGAGCATATAGGAGCCAGACATCGGAAAACGAAGTAGTGGCGGTTGTGGCTCCCGGCGGTTCCC
>JAYMTT010001170.1:0-10251 GCA_036898025.1 Hypseocharis bilobata
TTGGAACGAACCCGCTCATGGAGAGCTTGTGCGCTGGGGTGCCCATACTAGGGTGGCCTTTGATGGCAGAGATGCCACTTAACTTGAGAATGGTGGTGGAGGAGATAAAGGTGGGGCTGAGAGTGGAGACCTGTGATGGGACGGCAAGGGGTTTCGTGAAGTGGGAGGCTTTGGAGAAGGCGGTGAGAGAGCTTATGGAAGGAGAAAAGGGGAAGGAGGTGAGGAAGGTGGCGTCAAAATATGCAGAGAAGGCTAAGAAAGCAATGGAGGAGGGTGGGTCGTCCTGGCGTGCATTGGGCTCCCTTATTGACGAGGCATGCAAATTCAAGAAGACGATGAAGAAAAATGGTACTCATGTGGGAGGTGTGGCGCCTAAATAAAATAAAAAAAATGTTTTCATTCATTTCACAAGGCAAGAGCGGACAAAGTCATACAAGGAATAATTATTTTTTCTCATCCCATGTAACCAGCAAGTGACCAAGAAATCTATCACAAAAACAAAAATGAAAAATCATCAGCAGCATGATATATAGTCCTGGCTGTATTTTGAAATAAGACTCTTTAATTTGTTCCTTTTTCTCTATTTGGTAACCAGGAACTAATTAGTACTTTCAAGCTTAGTTCGAACCCATAAAAACACTAGAACACCAAATTTATAACGTGAATAGACCGAACACAATATCTGAGGTCCAAGCATACTTTTACCCATCTGTTCATCATTAAAATGTACCTAGCTAGGAGAGATGATCATCAAGTATGAATTCAGCTCTTCTGAGTAGTGTTGTTCTCCAATTCTCTTCTCAGCTGTAAGGAGAAGTCATCATTAACATCATCATCATCCCAATCATCTTCCCATTGCTGCTGCACTGTTTCTTTCCCTTCTTCCTTGTCATCCCACTCTGACATTATCCACAGAATAGAGCAAACAAAGTTAACAGAAAGAATACACGCAAAATGATATTCCTTCCTCTCTGGAGTGTATTAGCTATACATGGAACTAACAACTAAAACATAAAGATAAGCAGACACGAACACAATGGGGAACAACTACAGAAGCTTGCTCTACTCATCTACCCGTTATTTATTACAATGGCACATATCACTTTGACAAGATCAATGTGACTTAGCTGAAAAGATCTACATAACGTTGGATTAGTCCCAAAACATGAAGGAAACGCCATACACAAGCACAATTTGTTGTGTACTCAAGGCTTATAGTAAAATATGTGACTTCCAACTAAAGAACACACACACACACACACACAGAAGTCTCTTTTGCTCAATCAGTATTAGATATACCGTTATAAAATATGAAATTTCTGCCCCTTTACATTTTGGACGGAACGAAATACACAACTGCAACACACCAAATTCTAGGAGAACCTCCAAAAAAAATTAAAAATACAGCCCAAATTATTTTCAGAAACATTTGCAAGAAATTGTGGTAGAAGAACTAGCCTGAAATTTCCAAGGTAACCTGAAATTTTCGGATAAGATCCCACGAAGCTTCTTGTGGACTTGAACCCCAGATGCTGTGAAATTCTGGGTTCCGTACAGTATATTATCAACCTAATTTTTTTTGGAGTACCAATGCCAATTGCAGTCCAAAAAGATTGTAAACTTAAGTATACGTGGGCATTCGTGGCACACCCAACGCGTTCCACCTTATGTAACACTGACTTGTAATCCTTTCAATGCCAGCCAAACCAACGTGTTTCTACAATGAAACCAAAGGAAGACCTACCCTAGGCCATGCATCTTATTTCACCCAATTGCTTGTCAGCCCCAATAATCCTTTTCATATTAAGATTCCCAACCATCCACAGTTCAAAGATATTGTGTGAAGATAAATAAAAAGATTCATAAGACATGACAAACACATTGTGGGACAAAACATGATTCTTATGCGTACACAGTAATGAATCTCATATGCCTTCTGAAGTTGCTTCCTTCAAGCCATTAACTCTCCTTATGTCTATACACAACAATATGATACTTCTATTTGAACTAATTATACTTCATTAATCCATGAACAAGCTTCTTCCTAACTAGCTAGATTAAGAGAAAAAGAGTTAATACCATAGGCACCAAGATAACAAACCACCAACGCCATCTAAGAGCCTGTTCAGCAGTGATGAATTTTTTTTTTTTTTTTTTGACTGATAAGCATTAAGTGCTTAAAAGTAGATTTAGTGCTGATAAGTATATTTGATCGAACGGTTGGTTTGGAAAATTGGTTGTTAACCGAGGGAATCTGTCTTTCTCTTGGTCAAACAAACTTGTAAAAAGTTAGGATTCCTAACTTATTATTTTAGTGCTTTTCAGCACTCGATTCAAGTGCTTATAAGCACTAGCAAACAGTGGTGAGAGCACTTGAGTGCTTATAAGTCATTTTGACCAACTTATAACCACTGCAGAACGGACTATAATCTATTTTCTTTAAGCATTAGTAAGTTGTTAGGTTCCTCTATTCAACTTTGTTCTAGCAACCCTCTCTCCTCTGCAATGTTAAGTTTTAACTACAATTTCCAATTACTTCATCACACTGATACCTCACGGGGAGAGTTGTCCCCATTCCCTGTCCCTGCAGGGAAACAGGTCTCTGTGGGGATCCCCACTAATTTTCTAAATCTATTTATTTTAATTCATTTAATATTTTCAAAGTCTATTTTCATAATTTAAAATTTGTGTCTAATATTCAATAAGAATTGCAACTACGTTAAAGAAAATTGAATAATACATTTAAATGTATATTAGTATAATATTTAAATTTTAACATGGATATTTTACTAAGTATATTAACAAACGGGGATCCCCGAGGGGTTGCAGGGTGGAGAGTCCCTTCCCCGTCCCGCTCCATGGGGAAATTCTTGCAAAGATTCCCCGCCCCGTCTTAACTGGGAATTTTGCCATATCTACCACCATTCTCCTATTTTTCAATACTCATTTGAGGGTTTTAAGCTTTTAACCAAAGATTTGCCCAACTTCTCAGCAGTACAATAACAAATCAAACACAAATATCCAAACAACCTGACCTGCTCAAGAGATCAGACCTCCAAGACAGTGGCTGAATAAAGTCTTTGGTTTACAAGCCATATCACATAAAAGTAAAACTTCAAATGGCTAGCAGATGCAAAGAAATGAGACAGTTAAAAGAGTAAGAACTCCTAATATCTGCATGAACAAGTCATGAAGTCCCGAAAATAAGTAGAGAACTAAGAAAAGCGCAACCCAGGAAAGTGCCATACTTCGATCAATGCTTCCCCTCCTAAACACAAACTATAACAACTGACTAGTTTCAAAAACCATGTTGCACTATCGTGTTCAATTCAACACCTCCTAAATCCACTCTTGTGTACTTAGCAACACTAGAATTTCATCATTCTCAAATTTGATCACCAGACCAGAAGCAGAAAAAAAAAATGAAACAATCCCAAATTTCCCCTTTTTAGCTGAAATTAATATACTAATTTTGGCTTAACTGTATTAAACAAATATTGCACAAATAACAGAATTTAATTAACTTTTTTTCTCGACTACTAGTTTTAGTAGCAAGAGAAAAAAAAAAGTTACCTTCATTTATCTCAAATTCTTCAAACTCGTCATCGTCTTCAAACAAATCGACCTTTGGATCTTGGGTAGCTACCTTCGTCTCCTTCTCCATTTTTTCAGACCTAACCATTTTGAATTCGTTATACATTAGAAAGCCACATTCCAAAGCACGAGAAGAAGAAAAAAATTGAAAATGTAATCAACAACTTAAACCCTAAATCGCATTCGCTATTTTCATAAGCAAAACAAAACCCCAAACCTTCCCAAACTCAAACCCTAATCCTTCACCATAATTGAACAACACTGCAACTGGTACATGTAGATGCAGAGAGAGAGAGAGAGAGAGAGAGACTTACATAATTCAGAGAGAATTGAGCTGCCTTGTATCGAGCAGTTTCTTTCTTCTGGTTGCTTGAGCCTCGAAGCAAGTAAATCGATGGTTATTTATAGGCCAAGATTTGTTGGCCCATGTAGGACTCTAAACGACATCGTTTCATAGCACTCTGAGTCTGTGACTACATATTTCCAGTTTTACCCCTTCTCCTTCGTCTCTCTTTGTCAAGTTGAGTTGCTACTCTGTACTGAAAACCTTGGAGCTTGGAGGCGGAAGGTACAGTCGTCGTGGTAACAGCGTCGCCGTCCGAACTCGCCGCCGCATAATCGTATTCTTCATATTTGGAGGCAAGTAGTGAAATTTCTCTTTCTACGCCGAAATCACTGTTCTCTTTGTGGTTCGTTTGTTTAATTTCTTGTATTTATGACACTTTTTTTTATGTGGTTGTTCGACCCATTAGCTCTTGTTTATGTGGAATTATTGATATGTGAACATTCGGTTTGGCTTTATGTCTGTTTGTAGAAATGCCTGCATCTTTTTTTGATGGGATTGTGAACAGTGTGTAACATGCACACTACCTGTTCGACAAAATGACTATAAGAAGTTGGTCATCATAAATGTCACTATACAAGTATTACAGGGTGGTTTTTTAGCTCAGGAAATATTCTTGGCAAGTCTCAGTTATTTTGTTTTATTTTTTGTGGGGGAGCTAACACAATATGTTGAAGTAAAGCACCACCGAGGTCTATGGAGAAAGGGATGATCATAAGTTGCGTTCTCTAGACTCTAGTTGAAGCATCTAATAACATAATGTCCTCTGAACTGAGCGTAGTTTCTGCAGCGTTGTAATCACTCTTTTTTAAGCTATTATTTTGGGTTAAAGTCTAATTAATAGTCTTTTGTTATAAAATATGGGTATTTTGTTAATTTCGTGCTTCAAGAAGCTACAGTTGATGGAAACTATAAGATAATTCATGCTTTTACTTTTTTATTCTTTTTTATTTTGCCTTTTTCCTCCGCTGAATTTGTCCCTTCTGATTTTGGAACTAATCCTGATATATATCAGGGGTCTGCTTCAGTATTCTCCAAGGGAACCAGATAATTTAACATGGGCAAAGCTTCAAGGGATAAGAGAGTATGTTCACCATCATAGCAATGTTTTCCTTTTTCGGGTTTTCACATTTTACAGGTTAAGAATAGGTCAATTTTTTGTTTTTTGTTTTTTAAGGATATCTATTATCGGAAAGCAAAAGAAGAAGGTTGGCGTGCTCGTAGTGCCTTTAAGCTTCTTCAGATAGATGAGGAATTCAACATATTTGATGGTAATGCATGTTACTCTCTCTTCACACATACACACAAATACACATGCATTTTCTTTTTGTCTCTAACGGAGTGCATTACTATGGAGATGAATCATAACACCGAGAAACTGCTTGTTACAAAAATTTGCTTGTGCTATATCTATACTTCTACTATTCTAGAAACAGTGCCATGGTTTGGGTTTGAAAATAAGCTGAACTAGTTGCTTTATATATTTTTCTACAAGCTACATATACTTCTTGATTTATCATTTGTGTCAATTACTCACCTGCTGTTTCATTACCATGTAATTGCAGGAGTGAAACGCGTTGTAGATTTATGTGCTGCCCCTGGTAGCTGGAGTCAGGTATCTGTGATGTGAATATGATCAAATAGTCCTTGAAATGAATTATTTAGGAATCATTTCTGTAGAAACACTTATTATAGAGAAGAAACCGTTCCTCTCTTATTTTCTTGTTGTATTTGATGGGCCGGTGGGAGGCTGTAGAAAATGTTGATCCATGGGATACATGAAGTTCAATCGATCTTACTGATTATGGATCAACGTCAAAATTGTTTACCATTTAGTTTTTACCTACCTTTCTCTCTGTCATTCCCCTGCCAGTCTTTGATAACTAGTCTACCTGTGTAGGTTTTAAGTCGGAAACTATATCTCCCAGCCAAGCTTTCAGCTGATCCGAAGTAAGTTCCTTTCTTTGTACTTGACTATTATTAAAAACTTGACCTAATCCTTTCCACTTCATACGGGTTTTGCTACAAAGCTCCAGACTTTGTTTGTTTGTTATCCTACCCCTAGTATTGAGCTTAAAAATATCTGGGAGGCCATATTTGAAACTTATTGAGTTTTGGAACATTCTCTCTTATTTACCTCTAGTTTTTAAAAATGTAGCATAGGTGCATTTTTTCATGGTAATTGAGTAGGTCTAAAACCATCATAAGCTTAGTTTTATAGCATTTTGGGTTTTGAATGTTTCACACAAGTTCCATTAATTATTGTTGGACATAGACATAGGTAATGATTATATTTGGCCGTTATAGTCAATGAACTGTTGTTGTAAACATTTTACGCTGATCAATTACTGTTGGTGTTCAATGAACATTCTATGTTGGAGGCGTTTAGAAAGAATCCATATAAACAAAGATGTAATTTAATGCATTCTTAATTCTGATTCAATGTCTTGTCATCTTGATTTGCTATAGCATTTTTCCTTAAATTCTGGAGTTCTAAAGTGCATTCCATGTCTTATGATGCATTATAAATGGAAGTATCCTAATTAAAGACATACCAAGTCAAAATCCTTTTACTTAGTTATGCTTCATACATGATTGAGCAATTTCGCAATATTCTTCTTGTATTCAAATATGAAGCCATCTTCTTCGTGCAAACTTCCTTTCCTCTCAGGATAATGACTTCCCATCTTAATCATAATTTGCAGGGATAGTGATCCTCCTCTTATTGTGGCTATTGATTTACAGCCCATGGCACCGATTGAAGGTGTTATTCAAGTTCAGGGTGATATAACTAATGCCCGGACAGCTGAAGTGGTAAGGGCATTGATTTAGCTTCATTCTTTATGTGTTTTTTATTTGACATTTTGTAAACAATCTTTATGTGATAGTTTTTCGTAGTATTTCTGCTCCAAGACAAATTCGTTATACTAACTACATGATCAAAGTTCAACTTCGGTCAGTGTCGTTAAGATTGACCTTGTTTTGTAATGCTTTGCATTGGTCTTTAAATCTGCATAAGTGGGTTTTAAACAGTATGGGCAATAAATATAGAATTGTAGAGTATTTCCCACATTGAAGGTTGCTTCAGATACTTCTCATTTGTTGGCCTTGAATTGCTTCTTCACGTTTATTGCTTTTTCCCTTGAATTTCTTGTTGCACATAGATAGAAAAATGTAGTCATCAATTAATTGCCCCGTTTGTTTTTTTCCAGGTCATCAGACATTTTGATGGCTGTAAGGCTGACCTTGTCGTGTGTGATGGTGCTCCTGATGGTAAAATGACATAAATGGTCCATAAACTACTGAATTCATTTGTCTTATTTTTATTCATTTATTTATGTGTATGCTATACTGATTGCAGTTACTGGTCTTCATGACATGGATGAATTTGTTCAGTCCCAGCTCATACTAGCAGTAAGTGCTCAGATTCTTCATATACTAATCAATGCCTTGCGAATGCAACTTACTATTATGAATAGCTATGGATGGTAAATTAGTTTTTCTAAGTGGCAGATGGATACATATTACATGTGGACATGTATGTTACTGCATCATTGTTCTTTCTAGCCTACCTAGATCTTTCAATTTTATCAAATTATGAAATATTTACGATCACGATGTTTTTATCAACTCTCGCTTAAAGGAGGAAACAAAAAAAGAAGAATGAAAGAAAAGGCAGTTGTTTGTTTGAGTAGCTTCTATGCATGACATTCATTGTTATATTTTCCAGTTTGTTAAACTACATAAATGCATTTGTGATCTACATTGGTTCATAATTATCAGGAGCACTGTAGTTTAGATTTGTAGCCATTAATGCTAGAGAATGAAACAAATTTCTTTAGTACCTAAAGATAGAAATGAGAAAAGACTTTTTATACTTATTGTGTATTAAAAAAGCGAAATACTTAGTAGCTATGATTGTGCTTTTGATTTCTTGCTCATAATTCTTCCATTGATTTTATTATTATTGCATTGTAACAAATCCTTTTGGGTTGCATGCATATTGTTTTTTTGGGTGTAATTATGTTTATGTATTGTTTCAACTTACATTGGATTGATACCACCTGCCTGATCTTTCTTACAGGGTCTAACTATTGTAACTCATGTACTTAGAGAAGGTGGGAAATTTATTGCAAAGATATTTCGTGGAAAGGATACAAGTCTTCTGTACTGCCAGGTAATCTGAATGCTTGTTTGTACTTCCAGTTTTAGGAAATAAGCTCATGATATTTGAATCATCAAATGCACTTACTTATCATTACAATCATTACCCAACATTTATTCCTTTTTTTCCTTCCTCCCCAAAATTCTTCTGTGTTTCATTTTGGTGTTTCATTTCAACATAGTGATTGCAAGAATACGACTTATTTGTGCTTCACAGTAATAACTGTTTGAAGTTGTAAACAATTGAGTAAATGTTTTCTCTGGTAGTATTTTTATGTCTACATTAGTATGTCAAAGGCCATTATTACATAGATGCCTTTGTTCTGGTTGTCCACTGCAGCTAAAGTTATTTTTCCCAGTGGTGACTTTTGCAAAACCAAAAAGCAGTCGTAACTCCAGCATAGGTGAGTCACTTCTCTTTATTTTACTGGCTACTTTCCAATATAAAAATAGATGTTTATACTTTATATCCATAAATAAAATGTTCTTGACTGATTGAACATCCATGCCTATGGTACGTGTGTCGTAATGGGAATTCAAGGCACAATTTACCGTATTTGGTAGAAGTAAGAATCCGCCTAGTAGAGATATATGTTGGGGGATGGCTTGTAACAAGAAGCAGAGCAATGACAAAGAAGGATGATGTCCAAGTCCAAATCCAACCCCCACTCGTTCCCTCTTAAGGGTTGCATTTTGTTCACATGGTAATGCCATGTAAGTAATACGGGGTGCTTTGATGGGATTTTTCATCACATTCCCACTCAGTGGGCAAGAGCTAGGTTTCCCTGAGCTGCAAGACTGGTGAATGGACTCGGTTCAGTCATCACGAAAACTAGGTGGATTCACCCCTCTTAATTTTGCTGGGTAGAATTACTAATGCATGATGTTCAAACCTTCTGGTATGTGGAGAATTAGTTCTTGTTTTTTTTTGGTACAAGGGAAGGTATAGCCAAAAGGCAAAACTAAGTCATCACTCTACGGGTAACAGCCACCCCTAGAGTGTCATCCTCCAAGGCACGTAATAGATCCTCATCAGTAGCATCCACCCAAGAATGAAAGCTTATTATTTTGTTGTGTAATTGTTTGTCACAGAGGCATTTGCAGTTTGTGAGAATTATTCCCCACCTGAAGGTTTCAATCCAAGGGATTTGCATCGGCTCCTGGAAAAGGTGGGAAGTCCCACAGGAGCAGATGATCTAGGTAAGTAAAATGTCTCATTTTCGAGTATCTGTTAGCATGCTAGTCTTATCCTGCAATTCATTGCAACCACAAGTTACTCGAATCCTAAATTTCAACAATTCATTGCCTTGTTTTCTTGATGTATCTTCTGAAGTTTTTGGCAGTAATATTATAACCTTGTCTTTGTTCCACAACAGATTGCAGTAGTGGGTGGCTGGAAGGACCAAATAAGGTGTACATCCCATTTTTAGCTTGTGGGGACCTTAGTGGGTATGACTCCGACCGTTCATATCCACTGCCAAAAGTTGCCGAGGGAACTTACCAGAGTTTGGACCCTGTGCAGCCCCCAATTGCCCCGCCTTATAAGAGAGCTCTTGAACTGAAGAAAGCGAGTCATGGAACCCGAGAGCTTGAAAAGCCATCATTGGATTCTTGATCAAGCTTTAAAGTATTACTTTATACACAAAAAACATTAGATGATTATTTTCAGAAGGCCCTAACTTTCTTCTTTGTATGTTAAAATGATGCTCTTCCTCTTAATGACTATAGTGTCTGAAAAGTTTTGGTGAATCTTGGATGATATATTCCATCTACATCTATGAAATAAGAAACAGATCTTTCTTATTTTCGTACATCCTCGTCATTTTCTTGCAACATAGGAAGTGGAAAAAAAGAAAGGGTAAAATAGAAAAAATCACCTTGAATTTTTTTTCAGAGTTTGGTTTTAGCTCCTGATCCAAAATTTACTCTAAAAAAATAAAAATTAACAGGTAATTTGATGACTCGAAGAATCATGAAACTGGAGCAAAATTATATTGTGATGTTAGTGTTCTCTTGTTCTCTTTATCGGTCAATATAATTTTCAGGTTTAAAGTTTCAAATTTGAATCACATACTCAAACCAAACTCTGGACCAAGTCCAGAGTAGTTTCTTTCATTTTAACCCTAAAAAAAAACTTTCGTAGTATAGTG
>JAYMTT010001171.1:0-10250 GCA_036898025.1 Hypseocharis bilobata
TGCATTTATCTCCTTAAATTGTTGGAATGATGTGTTTGCTAAGTTGTGTAGCCAGCTTTATTTTAGTAACAGATGAAGAGAGAAGCCATTTCATCTTATGTGTCACAAAGACCCTAAGAACGTGCTACAGAAAAGATAAGTTAAAGAGAACCCGAATGTCTAAGGAAGAATCTAGGAGAAAAAGAAGACAGATATTAAAGCCATATACATTTTAGGACCGGAAAAGCCCAAAGACCATAAATAGTTATTGCTTGAGACAAACCTCATCGGCAAAACATGTATCGTCTTCATTAATGCCACCTAGATCTGGGACACCATCATCAGATATCCAAAGCACCTATCAAAATAATATTCAAGTAACTTAGAATTGAAAGACTTATAAGACATTCTGAGACATAAAAGACATGCCTTTTAGAATGCAAAATGTTGATATCACCAAGGACTTCAACCAATGGTCTTTATGACACAGTTAAGAAGAAGCCGATCAAGCTATCCAGGGACCTTAAGGAGCTACATTTCTACAAAATATTTAGACCTGAGAACTTAGAGATGAATTTATAAGATATCACGCATAAGGAAAACCTGTTGCGAATCACGTAATGCTCTTGAGAAGAATATATCTGCTGTATGGATCAACCAGTCTACTTCAAAATTCCCAAGCGGCACCTGCCCCATAAAGTAATATAATTTCATATTCATATTAACATACACATTAACCAAAAACATTCTAGCTATGAAAATAATGAATATACATGGGCATATCTTGAAAGAGAAATCCTCTCATTGAGCCACTGGGATGACGCTGCACAACGTTGCATTCCAATTTTTGCAGCCACTTGTTGCCAACCAAGAACCTGTATACACCATGAAAATAAGAAACAGTATGCATGTCACCAGGTGCAAGTGAAGAAGTTAATGGTTCAGAAATGTAATACCTGATATTGACTATCACGAGCATTGGAAGGAATGCTCACACATGGGTAATCATCTAAAGCCTGTATATTTGACTTCATCATCTGAGCATTTGGGCATTCAATGACAGCAACTGTAGGTCCATGATGTTCATGCCTGTCATCCAATACCATTACACGGCAAGTTTAATCCAGCATGTAAAAATAAATGGATGTGCAATATAACCAAAAGAATAAATACAAAGAATTTAATAATCTTCTCAGCTAAACAGAATATTATAGAGCCTGAAATTTCGTTGACACTCAGAAAGTGAACTATACTTTTTTCAAAATGGTTTAAGAATCTTAGACACATATAACCATTGGTCAACCAAACAGCTTGCTTACATACATCACAATATTATAATGAACAAACTGACAATGGTACTATTCCCTATAGAACATTTTTGGGTATGCCATAACTTAGAAACAATTAAGGCCTACATTATCAGTTCGATTTTTCTAGGGATCATATGACAGCTATGAGATCCTCCAAAACCGTTTCTAGGAGGCCACATAAAATATTAATTTTCCTTTAGATATGCTATATAAAAAAGAAAATGAATAGTAAAACCTGTTATCATTTATTGCTCTTTGCAAAATCTTTTCAGCCTCGTTGACATAGCCAACATAGTCCACCTGAAATTAGTACAATTGAAAAAACCATAAGGTAAAACCTTGCAAGTGGGACCAAGAAAAAGAGAGACCATCAAAACTTCCATCCATCCAACTATTAATTCACCTTGAAAGTAAGACTGCTCCTGTTAGGTGGTTCAATGGACAATGCTTGGCAAGCTTCACGGAATTGTTTCTCAAGAAACGATGGTGATAAATCCTTATTTTGGTATGGATTAACTACCACAAGAGATACCAATCTTGATGCTGGAAAATAGCCAACAAATATGGCACGTCCCTCGGAGATGCTTAAAGAAATAGCAAAGTGAACATTATCAGTTTCTCTATATGTTTTTTAAGAAAAGAAAGATATAGCATAGAAGGAAACTGAGTCTGGACATGCTTATAAAAGCAGATTCATTATATTTTTAATGCTTTGGAGGTAGTTAATAATAGGGGATTAACATAAAGGCTAGGTTATACTATAGTGTTCAGAAGAAAGAAAGAAAGAAATCAAGCAGGTTCCTCATGGCATATAATTACAGAACCCTAAAACAGAAAAAAGATAGACAATTTCCTAAACAAGAAAATATGAATAATAAACAGTTCAATAAAATATTATCTAGGAAGAGCTATCAAACTCCTCAGAGACAAGAATTGGGTGATTAATCAAACATATAGATATCAGGAAAGTGTAAAGAAATTCAGGATCCAAAATTAACAAAGTACATTATGCAACACTTGGGCTTCAGAAATACTTGTAATTTAAGCCATGATGGCATTCCTGTAGAGAATTAAGAGCTGTACTCCAATGCTTCAATTAGAAGATAACACTAAAAACAAGGTAACTTCATTCTCAAAGTTTAACTTGGAAACCACTGCATCATACTATGAGAGAAGCTCTTATCTGACTCAAATAAAGAAGACACATCCTTGTAGACATAGAACCATAAATTACCTTTGATACAAATAAAAGAAAGAGAATGATTGCTCCAGGTAAGAGCACTCTGTTGTAGTCTTCATTTGCAGTTCAGTCAAACTCCAGCCATCCTGGGCATTTCTTTTCTTGGCTGTCTTATCTACTTTACAGACACAACCAATCTGGAGGAGAGCATTAAACTCCAATGGCACCTTTGTTTCATATATCCCCTGATAAAATAATCAAGCTAATCAAGCTAAAATTCAAATGATCAAATTATATGGCTCAACACTACAAAAGAAAACTGAGATGGTATCACGAGTAGATATTGCGCAACTTGCATTCTATAAGAAAGCTTGAAAATAAGACAGTTCGGAAAAACAAAGGAAACATTTCATCACTAGGCAAGCACATAAAGGTTATAGGGCAAAAGTACAAGTTCATAAACATGTGGAAGTAAACTTTCGCATTAGTTAAATCTTAAAACGTTTACGCTGATCATCAAAATTTGGAATAGAAAGATATACTGATACATTTCCTATATATACGTGGAAAAGTGCTAGTCTTGCCCACGCTTTAATTTATCTGAAGATCGCATCTTTTCTTGACTATGAAATTATTAGCGAGTTGGAAAAGGTATGTTTCTGAGTGGCAGCAGCTTGCTTGTTTGGAGGGCAGTTATTGGATGTTGTATATAGCATATCTAGTTGGCAAAAATATGAGCGCTTTTGAGAGCGAAGAGCATCCCTTGGGCAAGATAACAGATGGCTTTCTATGGACACTTTATGCACATTACTTTTTCTGATTTCATGGTCTCCTGTTGCTCAGATGGTTTGTTATTTCTTAGGTGTTTGTCTTGTATGAATAGCTCGTATCTATTGTATCGTGCCCCCTTTGTGCTGTTTTATTAATTCTTCTTATGACTGGTTGTCGATACTGATGATAGTGAAGTAAAAATGTAGTCTGGTCAAGAAACTTGTCAAATGTAAAACGTAAATGAAGAGCACAAATATAATAAACCTGTGAGAGATATGCACAATCAGATAAGAGTATGCTGACCTCAACTTCTGGATCTGCAAGGAGAGCTGCAAGTTTTTTGCTCTCTGCCCTAAATTGATCTTCATCAATTCTAACCTTTTAGACTCATAAGGAAGACAAAAAATTGAATATCAAACATCACAAACCTTTCATATAAAAAATCATGAGGGATCGGTTTTTGAATTTAAAAATAAATAAAAAAACACCAGGCATACCTCAATTAAGTTATAGCTATGCCTTCCATGAGGAAGAGTCTTGCTGACACGCCTTCCAGGAAACTCTTCCATTAAAGGTGCTTTAGTGTTAAGGTAAAATACTCTTGGAACAGATATAGGAATCTTAAGCATTAGTCCTTCAACAACGACCCAAGCAAAAAACTGACTAGTCTGTGGACTGGGAACTAGTTGTATTATCTGATTGGTAGATGGATAAAATTCAGCAGTCAGAAGCAATCAATCCAATCAAATCGTTTATGATTGCAAAGCTACATTCCCTGCCAGTGACAACGTGTTAGGGCTACTTCAGGCCTCCTAAAGTATGAACCAACGCCAGTTCTTCCCTGACCATCATTACTATTTATTGCATTATCCAGCACTGCAGAAATACCATTAGCACGGTTTGAAGGCCTTGAACTGCCCAACCTGTAAAAGCCAACGTCATTTTGCCTTACATACATTAACAATGCCATTAAGCAACAATGTATCTGAGCTCGTGACCCACATCTGGGGATACTCGTTTGTCGATTTGGAGATTTATGTCTGGTTGGTTCTAGATGAACATGATAATATTAAACTAACGAGTAGAACTTAGATGTTCAAGACTCTTCAAAGGAGATGCCTATTCTGGTGTGTACTTGTAGCACGAATTTCTGTGGCACAGGGAATGAAAATGGTAATGGGAAAATACGAAGTTCTCTTATCCTTTTGTTCACTTCTTTCTTTTTGATTTTGACTCAATTAGCAAGGTAAGAGCCTTTTCACTGGAAAAGGAATATGGTAGACTACTTACCTTCACTGCCTCAGAATGGATTAGACTAATATATAGTCCGTGCAGGTTGCTTCGCAGTGTACAGACATTTCAGATCAGTTTATTCATATTATAGTAAGATACGGTACCAGGAATTTGTTGTAACTTTGTCTATTCAAAGAATGATTTATAAACATTTTCCTTATTTTGTAGGATCTCTTGCACTCCATCGGAATTTTAGGATTACGTATAGGGCTAACAGCCTTGGAAGCTCACAAGGAGGCTTCTAAGCACTGCAAAAAGGTAAAAATCGCAGTTCTATATTACATTTGAATTGGAGTCAATTATACATGGTTTCTACTTCAAAGCCTCAATAAAATAGAAAAGGTGTACAGAAGTGCCTAATTTCAACTTACACCAACAGTGCCTTCAGATATTTTGAGTTCGGATCCTCTTAAATTAGTCCTTTCTAGTTAAAGAAGAACCTTAAGCACAGGACATATTGAGCAGACATCTGGATTTCTACCAACCAGATTGTACCATACCAATTTTCACGAAAAGAGGTCCATGTCATTAAAATGAAATTTTATGAGTAGGCAACAAAAGAAATCAAGTACCTTTGCTTCTTCCTCCTCTCCAAAGTATCTTTCCACTTCCTCTTCTTTATTGCAAGCCATCCTTGATAATCTACATTTCTGTCAATATTTTCAGAAGAGGGAACATTTTCCGGAGTGGACAATTGTTGATGCATACTTCCACTGCAACCAGTTTGTTTCTGCAAGGCTGCTTGTCGTTCATTGTTAACTTCAAAACAACGAACAATTGGTCTTGGTTCCTTCAGGGAACTGCTTTTGTTATGAAAGTCTTCCAAATCTTCCAAATCTTTTTCACGACTGGCAGTAACTTCATCCCTATTCTTTCCTAACAGATCATCTTTGTTTGCTGAGCTGAATATATCAACTAATTTCCGTTGACGAAATTTGTCATCCTTCTCACGAACCTTCTTATGCAGCCAATCAGGATGAACTACCCTAGGGACAGGATTTACCACCTGAGGAAATTCAACTCATATAAGAATGCAAAAGAAGAGGATATATTATGTCAACAGATAGCAGTGAACAATTGAGGTAACCTTTTGCATTGCAGCAGGAATGGTGATAATTTTCTGAATTGCTGAGCTAAGCCGCTGCTTGTAATAGGACCAGTCAATAATGGACCGAATGCCAGCAACTGAAGAGATCTTGCACCATTTTCTCACATAAAACTTTGTTAATTCTGTAAATCCAAAACATACATTAGCAATTTAGATACAAGAGGCAATGAAATGTAATCCACAACTGTAGAACTTTACCAGCATCAGTTTCAAATATGGCAACAGGAACAGCACGCTCACTTACAGGAGCTCCCTGCTTATTTTGACATTATAATAATATTTAGATATAATGTCTAAAAGAGAAAAATCGGAAATTGAATTTCATATAGAGATGAAACATGTATGATAATGACAGTATATGAGGTGGTAAAGAGAGGTTATATCTTCATAGCAGTAGCCTATTTTTCTCAGAAAATCCACAAGTATATCAAACAACAAGAACGTAACAAGTGAATCACATTAAATTTCAGTAAAAGATGGACATCTATGCAAACGGATCGATTGAAAATAAGATTTAATATGACAGATGAAGACAGTAAAAATAGCACAAGGTACACTGACTATCATAACCAACTTATTTAACATTAGATCATGCAAGGCATAATGTTACTGATATATTCAAATACCACATTCTTTGGCTAATTTCCCAGTTTATGATTGAATTTACAAAAAACTGCCCCCACAGAGCCAGTACAACCAAACAGCAGAGGAACATGATGGCTCAGTACTCATTGCTGAAAATTGTAAAATGCACTACAAAGCAATATATATATAGAAGATATCTCGGACGGTATAAAAACCACCGTTACAGAGATTGGCTCAGTACGTCAACATGCAAATGTATAACATAATCCAAATGCAAATCGACACAGGAACTTCAAGCATACAAAGACCAATCATCATTCTCTATTGAAATACTTCCTTTCTATGTTTCCAACTATAAAGAAACTATCTAAGATCATTTCCTTGATTCATGTGCCTAAGAAAAAGCTTCCATTATACTATCATCTTTCTTTCTTTCTTTTTTTCTTTTTTGATAGAAATCATACTGACCATTAGATATGAAAATTCATAAGGATTAAATAGACACATGAAACAGAACTGTGATCCATGCATCCCTAATTTGAAAAAGAGAACATACCTTTGGTTCACATGCAACTATATACTGGCAACGTAATCCTTTATCTTTAACCATTGTATCACCAAGAAAATCAGCAAGACGTCTGGCAGTGGTCACTGCACATGACTTTTGTTCACCATAATCTGATAAAGACTTGCTCATGGTGCTAGATTCTGATATGTAATCAAGCAACTCACTGTCTGCAATATCCTTCCCTTGATTCTGAGAAGGGGAAAAAGCAAAACAAGAAGAGAAAAAGTAATTCTAAGCCATCCCCGTGATTGACCAATGAATCCATTATGCAACTATCAACATACTGAAAAGGAAGTCATTCAAAGAATAATAGCTATGCTTCAAGAACCTGAGGTTGGAAAAACTGAAAACATTAATAGTTCACATACATCAAGAAGATCAAGCCAGCGGTTTGCGACTGAAGCAACAACTGAATAGCATTCTTCTAATGTTGACCCGTGCAAGAATTTATCAAAAAGCTCAGCCTGAAAAGAAGAGGTGTAATATAAGCATGGAGAAAAAAACAATCTAAAGCACCAAAACCTAGTCTTGCATAAATAAAGCACAGAAAAAGAAATTCTAGATATGCAAAAGTATAGACAGAATGCTAGCATATCCACCCCGGTTAGTGTGAAAACAGAAGTGTCATACATGTAATCTATGATAGAGAGTGATTTTGAAGTCTTGCTATTCCCCAACTTTTCATTTGAAGTCCAAAATTACACTGGATGAATCACATTTACTGTTACGTAAATCCTAATATTGCCTTTACTGTAAACAGGGGCCGCTACTCTTGAAAAAAGCAGGATGTCCAGATCAGTCAACCAACCATTCACAGTAAGGAGGGTGTCAAAACCAATCGCCAGTAACTAGTCTATGTTAGATATCCAAACAGCTATACTTAGAGAAACAGCTTAAATAAACAGAAAGCTATTCTATAAAGCAAGAGCAACACCAGACCAGATGGTCAATTGCATAACAATGTATTCATACACTGATTTCTAATAGGAAGCCGGGAAAAAGATCAGAAGAAAAGATGATACCTGGAAAACTTTTATGAGCTTCAGCTCACCTCTACGCTTGATCTCAAAACCTTTAAGCTCTGCAAGGGTTCCATCATCATTGAAAACAGCATATCGCTTCTTAATTAGTCTTCCTTCTTCCTTAGAAGCAGGAATGATCATTGCCTGCATGGAAGAAGAAAAATACAATTAATGTACTTACTATGGAAAAGAAAAAAAAGCAAAATCCAACAAGGACTTTATATCCCAAATTACCTTGTAAGGTCCATCCACTTCAAATTCGATTGAGCATTCGCTATGAGTTGTATATGTTTTATTGATCGGATCTGTGAGCGTCTGTAAAACACAAGCATATGGAAGTTAGAAATCAATCCAGAAACAAAAATAAAGGAAAATGTTCCAAGCTGACCTGGTATTGATCATTCGTATTGTTCCTTGCAACGTCAGCATTAAGCATAACACATGGATATGAGATTGTCAGCTTCTTCCTCAAGTCTCTGAAATATACATTTCAAAAATGATAGTCAGCATCTTTAAATATTCCATAATAGTTGGTGAAAGACTCGCAACTATATCCTGTTAAATCAAAATGAAACCTAGAATAAAGCATCCAAAATGCCCTAGATATGTTGCAAAAACAAATTGAATGACCATGTAAGCAATGATCCAATGACTGGCCATTTTATAACACAATAATCCTGTAAATCATGAAGAGCAAAACATACTTCGTCTTGAAAGTAAAGTTCTCCGGGAAGGATGCTGGGAGCACACACCAAATACCATCGGTGTCCAATTCAAGTGGTTTTCCAATTTTTTCAACCAGCAAGCGAGCATTCTGAATGATTTTTGCTCCAGTGTATGTAACTACTCCAGCCATTTCCATGGAATACCATCTTGCACCCCTGGAATAATATGTTAAAGCATCATTAAAAAGACAACTTAAACATAAAATCCATGTAACCAACCAAACACTTATTACAGGAATCAGAACCAAACTGAAACCACAAAACTCACTTGCGCATGACGTATCCATAGTAGGAATTAAGTTTTCACTTGTGAGCAAGTTGTACTGAATCACAAAGAACTACCATGTCCTGCACGCCTCATTGAGTAAAACTGAAAGTTATAGGCAATTACATCTTTGATCATCAGAAATTGCTGACACGGAAAATGTTGAACAAACTGAACAGTACCTGTGATTCCTGAATCTTAATAGAATTTCCACTAGCCTTGGCTTCTGCTAATTTCCCCTTCCAAACCTTGTTAAGTCCCTTGTATTCATACCTTCTATCACGAAAGCTTGAACAAGATCAAAAGAACATAATCAGCATAAGAAAGTAACCCACGAGGAAATGACAAGATCAAAAGAACATAATCAGCAGTATTACATCCTAACAAGGAGGTTGCTACGTGCATGAGGAAATGACAATTGACTTGAGTATTTAGCATACAGATCTAAGGTGGAACAATATTTAAACTACTTACCTGCGAACAGTGTCAACATAGAATGGATTTTCCCGCATGCAGATCCCTGCTTCTCGAAGTTCAGTGACTGGCTTATCAAGTTGCCTTTTATATGCCTATGGAGGGCACAAAAACTTAGTACGTAGATCATTACCTTAGCAAGCATTCTCTTCAGAGAGAATGACGAACATACCTTCTGACAGTATTTCTTCAGTTGCTCCTTTAGCTTTGATTGTTGTTTCGCCTTAGGCAGGTCCAGAAAAGATTTTGACAGCTGACCGTCAATGCCATCAACAAACTCAGACTCGATTTGCTTCTTCAAATGATAATAGTCACTGAATTCAATAAAAGTGACATCCATAGACAATTAGCAATCACTCTCTTGATGATATAGCGAACAAAGGTAGGAAAAAATGAACCTTTTCTTTGCCATGAATGTCTCCCCACGCCAAACCCATTCAAGCTTCCTAAGACAAGTTTTGCCCGGGCGGTTGAAATCACATGCAGTGCAGATCTCATCTGTGACTATGGATGGTGGCTGGAATAGAACAAGAAAAAGTGTCGTCAGATACGATTCTAAAGATACTTCTTGAAAGAGAAACAAAAAAGAACCTGAATCTTGCAATGGACAAAATAATTGAATCATTTTGAAAAATTTATAACAATTTAAAACCTTGTACATGCCAAACTTTTAACTCCTTGGTTATTGCAATAAGCCAAACAACCCTTATTAACCTCAATCAATACCAGTTCAACTCCTACCCTAATTAATTGGACCATGAACTATTACATTGATAGACACGAGTTAAGGTTACATCTTATGCTGTCAAATATCTATTTTGCTAGATGCCAAAACCCTTTACCTCGAGGATATGTCAAAGAAGTATATGAATAACCATTAAAACCCTTCATCCTCATATGTACCGAAGGCAATATATTGTTCAGCACACCTGAAGCCTGTTTGTCAAAATAATGTTTGGATACATTGCAG
>JAYMTT010001172.1:0-10247 GCA_036898025.1 Hypseocharis bilobata
TGTCAGGACGGCAGCTGAGAAGGTTATGAAGTCTAGCGCCAACAACACTAAAGCCGTGCTTTTAATCTGTGTTGCCTATACTTCTACTAATGAGATTGTGCATGCTGTACAAGAATCCTGCAGAAGTAACATGGAAGAAAGCGAAAAAATGAACGGCTCAATTCAGGAATCTTGCAAAGATAATTTGAACAAGTCTCAAGGTTTAAATGGAGCTCGCAAAGGTGTGATTGAAGGAGTCGAAGGGATCACGAAGAGAAGTGGCATGACTGCAGATGCTGTTCAGGGATCATGCGGAGATAGATGGAATCAGGCTCGAGCATTGAGGGTTAGTAGAATATCCAACGGTGCGACTGAAAAAGCTGGGGCAAATAAAATGTTTGGGGAGCATTCTGTTGTGAAGTTGGTCGATATTAATAGGCAAATGTACATGGCTGTCGCACCTGATCCTGACACCCTCCCTAATCAGAAGTTCTGGTGAAACCCGTTTGAGCAATTTTCTTCTGTGGCAGACTTCTGATTGCCCACTGTATTCTCCGGATGCACTATGGCCGGAGATTGGCCTACGACACTTGGTCTGGGCAGTACTCAACTTCCAGCGATGCCACTCTCATATAGAGAAGAATTAAAAGCAATTGTGACATTCATAAATGTACGTGCTTATGATTTCATTTGTTGCTTTTGGTGATGCAATATGGCTCTCTACCCAGTTTACAGTGTTATTTTTAATTTTGAGAAGAAAAAAAATGTCATATTCATACGCAATTTATTGTTAAATAGTGCATGTCATGATGTCATACACAGATTCAATTTGTAGTCAAATTGATACTAATTTCGTCTCCTCAAGAAAAAGCAATAGAACTAAAAAATGGACGGCTTTGACTGAATTAACGTGGTCTACAATTTATCTAATTACTCCTCAATGCTATAATATTTGACGGCTTTGGATTTTCTGGAAATATTAGTCCCATTTCCCACCTAAAAGAGTCCAAAATAGTAGTTAATTAAGCTTTATGAACTCGGTGCTCTCCTGCCTGGACCAGACCATGCAAAATAACCCTACCTGCAATTTTGACGACCACGATCAAGTAGAGTCCAGGAGGGGCAAGAAAATCTATACATCGTACTGACCATATTGTCCCATTGACAGAGTCACAATAAAAAGTGTTATTGACTGAAAAGTCATCACAAAGGTCTCTATAAAGAGTCAATATTTCATCACAAAATGTGTTATTAAACATTTTTGTGCTGTGTTGTGTGCTATGGCTTCCATTTTGCTTAGTTGTGTTCTTGTTACTATTTCACTCTTTGCTCTCTACCCATTTCAGGCTCTCTCCTCCTCCTCCCACCACCACCACCGCCGCCGCCACCACCACGGCCTCAAATCCATCCACTTCAGCCTCTTTCAACACGAAACCATTAACAAAACCGGATACATTATAGTGAATGGAGTGGCAGGTCCTGAGGTCAGCCAAACCACAACGCCTTTCGGAACGTTATTTGCCTTCCAAGATCCTATGACTGTTGCAGCCAACCGGTCGTCCAAGGTTGTTGGGATTGCGCAGGGAACTTCTATAACGTCCAGTCTTGACGGGCTACAGAGCATATCGATTGCCAAGATCACTCTTCGTCTGAAGAACCATGTTGGGTCAATTTCCATTGTTGGCGCTACACATAACATCAAGCCTTCCGATCAGCCGGTGGTGGGAGGCACCGGCGACTTCATGTTCGTGCAAGGCTACGTGACGTCTTCTCCGGTGAACCTTAAGGGCCTAACTGTAACGTACAAGATTGAATTTCATCTCTACTGGCCTCCATATGCAACTTGATCTCCTCCATAGCTCAACCTAGAGATTTCTCGGTGCCCACAATAATAAAGCCAGCATTTTCCAGTCTACTGGTCCAAGTTTGGCTTTTTTGTTTTTCAAGTTTTACTGTTCTTATTCTCATGTCAAGTTACTCTTCTTCTGAATGAGAGACATTTCACTTATCAAAAATTATCTTGTAATATTGTATTTGATGCTACTTGCTATGCAAATTACGTAAAATCTATGCCTTGTTATACTTTTCTAAGATAAAGTATGCATTTGATCTTGAAAAAACATACAAATCACTTAAAAATGAAGAAAAGTCTCCAAGGTGTATCCGGCGAGTTCGTCAACAGGAAATTACTAATTCTAGTAATTATCTCCATAATCATAAGTTTCAACAGGACATTACTGATTCTAGTAATTATCTCCATAATCATAAGTTCATAATCGTACTGACAGGAAGGCTAAACATTTTCTGATATGCAGTGCCGTGGGAGCTTCATGAATGCGACACCTCAACTACTGCAAAGGTGGGTGTCACAAGAACCCCAGGGCAGAAAGCTATATCAAGTGGATTGTGAGCAGATATTAGAAATATGATAAAGATATGGATCATTCTAATAAACACGAAACCGTTAATTTAAAGAATCCATCTTCAATTGGGACCAAACAAAATTTGTTTGTACAAAAAATGAGTAGCGATAGTAAAAGGCATTTTCCAAGCAACAAAGCTTGATTGGGATGCTATATCAACCTTTCAGGTTATAGTATAACTGACCAAGAGTTGAAAACTGTGTAAAGCTACAAAAGTTAGTATGAAAGAATAAATACAATAGGATAAACTGCAACATGAGAGCATCAGGATGAATGAATTAGGAATTGGCACAGCCTGCTGAATTTAGATTTAACCACGAGGCTTGTGCAGAGTAGGCCGATTGCAGAAGATACGGCCATTTGCCTTCATATAGGCCCCCAAGCCCACACTTATGCTTGCCCACAGAAGTGAATAGAAAAAGTGCCTAAAATCATATCGAACTGCAGAAAAGATGAATACGTTCAATTGTCAATGCATTACAGAAGTTACAACTGAAAAACATCTTTTTTCTTCTTTCAACCACTACTTAAACGACCTGGAGCTCTGGATACCAATCATATTATTACTGTGAAGGAAGTTTTTCTTTTTAACGTGTTCCAAAACACCAAGGTGATTATCCACCTGGATCTTGACTAAAGTAACAAAGCAATGCATAAATTGCAGCAAAAGTTGTTCTGGATTAAGTTAAATGAGCCAAAGGCTGCTGAGCTTGAGCTTCCAATATGAAGTTCAAGTTGAGCTTCAGCCAAAATGGAAAGAAACACCTACAAAGCCAAGCCGAGAACACTACTATTTTCCTCGGCTCCCTCATAAAAATAAAATTAAGGATGCTAATTTTCAAATTTTAGCTTATATCTACTCTCTTTTTATTTTTATCTTTTCCTCTTTTGTGGCTTCGTTCATTGGGTGGGTGTCGATTACAAATCTCATTTCTAACTTCTGCCATATGTTTGCTTTTATTGCCACACTTCATCTAGAAAAAAGAAAAATAAAAAAGAAGCATACTAACCTCGTGATAGTGACATGGTCGCAAACAAGAACCCGATCAAGACCACTGAAAAAGCCACTGGAAAGGACTGCAACCAGAAATGTTAAGTCAGAATACAAATAGGTCATGAGTAGCAAATAAACTCACTATCTATGAATACAACAAAAAAGAATAAATGCAAACTAGTTCTAAGAGTGCTATAAAACTCTCTTTCTCCTTGCCATAGAACAAAGATTTAAGTCTATTTGTAATTCTTGATGACTACCAATGCCAAAGCAAATTTAAAAGGTAACATTGAGAAAGCACAAAGCATATCAACTACACAACTGCAGGTATGGTGGACTACACAAATATATGCCATCGCTATCACTGGCGCATTACAGAGATCTATCCTGCTCATAGATAATGCTGTGAAGTTTGGTGATATTGCAATACTACATTCTATCACATTATTCACTTTATGAAACTGCAGAAACATTGGGCTTTAAGAAAAATTTAAAAACCCATCAGCCAGTATAAACCCAAGAAAAATAAACTTCAACCTTAAGGTTTTCATATGAGTACAGTTTTGGCCCAATTCGAATTTATTGACACTAAGCACTTATGGTGGCAATAAGACTTGCCAAACGCATCAACTTCATGGATTCGAATAGTCTTGAAGGAACTTACAGTCTAACATTCCATTTCTTTCACAGAAAATAAAAAACAAACCAAGAAGGGAAAAGCTGAAAAAATAAAAATAAAAATGAAGCCTTAGAAGAAATAGGCATAAAATTTCGTTATCTTTTTTCTGTCTAGAAACAACTACCTTTAACCTTCACACAAAAGTATAAACAGGAATGTAAATTATCAAACAGGAGATGCAAAGCATTAATTACCAGAAAAATCAGCTTGCTTATTTTAAATTAAAACCTAAGGGTGTTTTTGTCCTCTACTCAACTTAACAAAGCATTAACTACCGGGAAAAAAATAATCGAACCAAACTACTTTGGTTGGCTACACGTATCCTAGAGTGGTTTCTTTCCTCTAAAATTAATTTCCATGAAATTCAACTAAGCGTCTTACAATCTGCCTATTGCAACACTCAGCTTCTTTCAACAAATATTGTAAACATAACTGAAAGCACGATGCTCCTAGTGGAAAAGAGTAACTTAGAAAACAAATTCCCTGAGATGTAGGGAAAAGCTTAGAGATGTCCTAAAATTCAATTCCAAAAAGGACAAAAAAGAGGCTTCTATACTCACAGCTACAGCCTCGAGGCCTCCTTTTTGAGATGGGGGGGTCATATCACGGCTGACAGATACAATGTAATGTCCTTGCATTAGATCAATTGCATCCTTCATAACAAGCAAGAGAGAGTGAGAAAGCCTCAAGAATAATAATGTTAGACAAGATATGTCAATTTATTTATCTCAGGAAACTTAAAGAAATGAAGCATTTGCAAGAACGACATTGCTGCTGCAGTAATAATGCAAGGTAAGTTAATGTAAACACAAAAGCAGGCTGTTACATAATGCTAGTATCATATATTGATCAGCAACATTACTCAGCAAAGCCTTGATGTGAAAGATTTACTAACTACTGGTTGCCAAACAATGTTAAATGTGAAAAGTCGAATATTTGTAAATCACTAGTCGAGTGCCTACAATTTGATTAAAGAATGAAGCTTACAAACCTGTTTTGTTCCATCAGCAAAATTATTGAAATAATAGCGTAGAAGAGCATTCTTTCCGTCATTAAAGATCCCCTGCATTGTTCGCTGGCCAAATCTACAATCCAATAAGAACAAAATTATAGTACCGTAAATGCACATCATAAGAGAATGGAACATCAATTTGTATCATAAGATGCCCTCAGGTATCAACCACAGTTATACACACATACCAGGATCATTTTCTAGTAGTGAAACTATTTGGGTCTTAAACCATGCAATTCGGACATGGGGATCTAATAAGAAATGTTTCACATCACATATCAGAAAACCTAACTATTTGGGCCATTACTTTAAATCCTGTATTGGAGACGGATCAGACAAGAGATGTTCACATCTTTGCTAAGAAATTGCCTCATTGCCACATCAGTGACCAACTTTACCGCCAAATATATCCCTGACATTACATGGCGTAATAAATAATAAAAACAATGAGTTTGATGGATAGAAATGCAATAGATGTTTCACATCTTCGGGTAGAAGTGGCCTACTTGTTACATTAGTTAATCCATGATGACAGGGTTTGTGAAAGTGACTAACTTTAGCACCAAAATATATCCTTGACATCACATGACATGATGCAACTAATAATCAGAACAATGAAATTGATGGTTAATAATGCAAAGTCATCTGTTTTTGGTAAATTTCTATTTGTCTCCGTCGAATCTTCTCTTTTCATTTTTATTGAAAAATATTTCGAATTATATTCACAGCATTATACATAGCCATGAATTTCCACTTAGTGTCAACCAACTGTATGAGGCTGAAGAAATTCCATGAATACATTATGGGGGAGAGAGAGCGAGAGAGAGGTCCAGCAAGAATTATCCAACAGTATTTTAACCTCAGGATCTTAAATTAGGCTGAAATTTTCCAGGGCCAGAATGAGTTCACATGCATAGACAAATAGTTCAGAGTACATACATAAATTATTACCTGACAAAATCTCCTTTCAAAGCTGGAGTGCCTGAATACTGAATGCTTATGTCATCCCCATGATTAGCCCACACTGATGATACTCAATCGGTTAAAACAATATCCGGAATTTCACATGCTAGGAAAGCAAGCATGATAAGCATCTTTTAGATGCAAATAATTTGAATAAAGAATAAAGAGTGCACTTACATATTTTAAAGCTGTCATCAAAATTTTGATGAGAGCTAATGGTTTCTTCAGCACCAAAAATACCAAGTCTTCTAAGTTGGGATTCCATCACTTTTCGACCTATCATGCTCTGCAACAACAGCTTAATATTGTTACATGCCACAAATACTACCCTAATTACTAGTCAAGAGTACTGCTTGACAAGTTTCTCTGAAGTCAGTCTCAATATGCCTAACTACATGCTTAAAGGCACGGGAAACTAGAGATCAATGCAAATGCTACAAGGTATCGTTTGGCCATTCATCTAAAAATCTAAAACAATGGCAGGATAATGATAAATAGAGAAAACCAATAGAGATACGAAGTTTGACAACTATTGACCAAATGAAGCACATGATGCTTTGCCTGGTTCGTAGAAACTGAGAGAGGACGGGAGCAAAGAAGAAGAACAACAACAAGAAATTACATTGGCTTTGGTAGCTTAACAAGTTGGTGAGCTAAAGCTAATAATCAAAAGGTTTTTGGAAAATAACTAAAACCTCATCTTAGTTTTATTTAATACCTCTGGAATTTCTTACATCATAAATTAGATAGTTAACTGAACAGGAATTGTCCGCCGTGGTAAAGTCATGAAGCTTAGCACAGAAAAGATATCAATGGATGCAACTCCATGCCATAGATAACAAAAAGGAATATGACTTGTTAGAAAAGACACATGGTTGTCCTATATGACACTTTCAACAGACCAAGATGGAACAATGTCTCTCTGATTAAAAGTAACCCACCTGGGTAACGTTTGTACGGTCTAAGCAATCAATACAATTGGTTCTTACGACTCCAAGTTGCTCCTTCATTTTCTCACCCTTTTCATTCAACAAAAGGTACCTACCATTTTCAAATGAAGTAAAAAAGTAGTACAACAGGTGATTAAATCATAATAAATGCATCTTCACAAATTTTGATGATAAAATGAAGAAAATAACTTAAGAAATACATCAAAGTGCACCAATGCAAAAAAATAATGTTTAGGGAAAATTTTAGAAAGAGAAGGTTGTTTTCCGGAATCACAAATGAATCTTACTTTTACTGGAAAAGATTTACCATTCAGCAATTCTGCTTGGTACAAATAAACATAAAAAAACTTGGAAAATATATTTTGGAAGTTGTTTTCCTTGAAACAAACTGAGCCTAAAATACATACCAAATTTTACAATGAGGAAAAGTGACTTTCCTCCATTAAAAAATATACTCCCTCCGTCCACATTTAACTGACTTGCTTTCCTTAAACAGTTGTCCAACAATAACTGACCACTTTCCTTTTTAATAAGGAATTAGACTCTACTTTTCCAATGATATCCCTTAAGTAGTTATTTGTAACAACTTTAGGAGTTTGTTACAAGGGTAGAAAGTGGAAAGTCATGGATTAACAAACTTATCCTTATTCTTTGCTAAAAGTCAACCGAGTCAGTTAAATATGGACGGAGGAAGTAATTGTTTTCCAGAATCATAAATGAAGGTTTCTTCTACTGGAAAATATTTTACTAGTTCTGAATGATGCAACAAACAGCAAAAAATTTGGAAAACATTTTTCTGGATGTTATTTTCCTTTAAACAAATGGAGACAAAAATAAACATAAATTCTGTGCCTTTTATTAGTAACTGTCAATATACAACATAAAATGCATAGCAAATCTATTAAAAGGCCACCCATGCCTAATATTCCTCTGCCCGGAAGCAGCATAGATATCAACAAGCAAACTGTTAAGACGAAATAACTACTAGATACTAAATACACATAGTATCCCCACACAAACTAATGAAACAAAACTAAGTCAGATTCTGAACATTTAAAGGTAACCATACCCATTCTTCTCGAGGAAATCTGCAATTTTATCATACAGGATAGAAAGACGCTCAAAATGCACATGGCCGCAGATCCCATGAAAGTCAAAGTGCAGATATCTACAACATTCAGTACATCTTAGATGAATGAAACAATATTAGGGAAACCTTTATAACTCGGAAAAAAGGTCGGATGACACGAAATTCTACCTTACATCGTCGCTAGCAATATGTTGCATTGTAGTTGAAAACTTTTCACTTAAGCGTCCCTCAGCTCCATGCTAGTATGAGATAAACATGAACAATAAGTAACTCAAAATATATACTTATTCATGCCCATGCCTAAGCATCTGCATGCGTACCTACACACTTATAAATGCATATAATATGCCTAGCATACATCTTATTTTTTTAATTCTTCAAAGACCTTCAAATACATAAAAGTTTACATTTATATAAGTATAATCAGATACAAAAATAAATAACTATAAAGCAGATAAGTTATTCCCTTAGGGAAGAAAAAGCCTTACTCCATTGACAAGATCAACAGCTACTACAGCCCCATATTTTTTTCGTACATCCAGAAAATGCCGCTCAAGGACTCGAGGCTACATAATGTGAAGTAGAGCATCAACCAAGGAGAGATAGCACTGATATGTATACTCACAAAACAAACATAAATGAAACTTACTGCTTCTTCAAGTTTAACAATCTCAAACTTGGGCTTATATGTCAAGTCAACAATTTGCTGCCAAAGCAGTGGAATGGAACCCCGAATCTGCAAATGCGATACAGTGAATCTGTGAGTTTAGGTGGCATTCAAGACTGTAATAGAATCAAAATTGAGTAGAAGTCAGATTCTGAGATTCTGAGATACTTCTATAACAAGGTCATAGCACTTCAATTTGCTTATTACGCTAGACGATGCTTCAAATGATTGTCTTGTGATAGGGTTAATGAATATGGAGTGAAAGAACCTAGAACCAAGGAACGTGTCATAAGATGGCCATGTTGGATCGGCCAGACACTACAGCATGTTCATTTGAGTTTATGAAGAATAAAGAAGTTTCACTAATTCCAATCAGCCTGATGACCCATTAATGATTCAAAAGTGATGGGCCCAAACATGGAAAAATTGTGTGGTCAGTATCAGGGAAGAAAATTATGGACCATTGATCTTATCATTCTGGATAATTGACAAGTTTGAAGCTATTGTCTACCTATTTGGGAAATTTTTGGCTTTCCCGCCTCTTTGGCAAACCAATTAATCTCTTTCGATCCCAAAGAATGGAACAAAAAAGTGTGGTAAACTCATGCGACTTTTCCAAACACGTAATATGTGGCAATCTGAGGAGGAAGCACCTAAGTTGTTAAAGGAACTCACGACCATTTTCTTCTTAAGAGTCAGTTACTAATGATTTTGGAGAGCTCTGACTTCCCAATTATATACGTCACGACAGTTCCCTCTTTTTGTTGGCAAATCATTAGTCTAGTTTGAACATAAATACAAATATTATACTTGTTAATATTTCCTTTTTAAGTTACTGGGTTAAAAGAAAATAGTTAAAATCTAACTTTTATACATTATATCAGTTCACTAACATCACTTATGGTAACAGTATTGAATTTTCTCTGTGCCTTATTTAAAAAATAAAGGTCAATCGTGCATTCATGCATCTGGATTTTAATCTCACTCTTTCCTATTAACATACAGGACAATAGATTCATGTTCAGAACTACAAATAAATGCCGAAACTAAAAATGAAATAGCAAGTCCATATTAGTGTTGCAATTAAAGAATAAAGACGCATAAAGAATATTACCTGAAGAAAAGATGCTGTGTACCCATTCAACTGCATAATTTGCTCACTTTCCACAAAATTAGCAACATACCCATCAGCATCAGCTCCTCTTCTCCACAGCCGAGTGCCTTCCCAGAAATGCAAATAAGAATGAACTTGATTAGCAAGACAGAGAGGGAGACAATACCTAATGTAATCTTGCAGAAACACGAAAAGATAAAAAACAATTGATTGGCATTTTCAAGCAACTAGGAAGACTAATAAGTAATAACAATGTTTGCACAACTTCTTGAAGACATGATATTGTTGCTTCTTTTCTTTTTTTCTTTTCTTTTTTTTTTTTTTGTTTTTTTTTTAACTAAGAATACAGGTATGAATGGGGAAGAAAAGTTTTTAA
>JAYMTT010001173.1:0-10247 GCA_036898025.1 Hypseocharis bilobata
GGAGAGCCAGGCCAACTAGAAGCAATTGTGGCAGCCATCTTTGCCTTCCTCTTCATCCCTGGAACCACACCATTTTTCTGTGGCACACACAAAAATGCTCTGTTTTTCTGTTTTATGATTATCTAGTGTACTTGTGATTGACTTTGATAGTTCAAGTGTTCCTGCTAATTATAGCTGTAAAAAAAAAGAAAAAAAGAAAAATTACTAGTGCATGGATGAACTATGTGTGATGATGATGATCATAAGAAGCAGATCAGAAGACTGTAAAAAGGAAGAATTTTTACTTTTCTGAGGGTTCTAGCACCTGGGTCTGGGTTGTTTTGTTAGTCTGATGTCTTGATGTCTTGAAGTTTTGATTTTTATGTCAATTCTTTACTGCCTCTTTCAATATAAATACGAGTTAAATTTTGATTTTATCTTCATTTTGCCCTGTTTCTGGATGTTGACGATGATTGATAGCTTTTCCAGTCTGGATTTTTGTGAATAACCCCATGATGATGCTAACAGGCATTCCGATAAGCTTGAACTGAACTAAAATAAGGAGAAAAGCCCCACAGATGAAAGGATTTGTGTGGTGATTGTATGGGGCTTACAAGAGTTGTACACCCCTGTAATTTTTTTACCTAGGATACTTTTGGGTTTTCTTCTGGTGCTGGTTTATTAGGTGTTATAAACTTAATTTTCCATCATGATGTTTAGTTAGTCCCAAATAGTTTTCAAAAATCCAATTACTTTTGCTAAAGGATTCATATAGCCGAACCTCATGGATCGGGACAAGGCTTGTTGTTGTTGTTGCTGCCGCTGTTGATTCTTTGTTTGAGCTCTGTCCAAATTTGGTTCTATAATCTAGTTTTTGCCTAGCTTATATTACTTTGTTCTTATCATAGTTTCTATATGTGGCTTGGGTTTATCATGGTTGTGTTTTCCTCCTTATTATTGTTACTTGCAACTACCTAAAGGCCGATCCACTGAATGTTCTTTTCACAATAGAAGTCATGGATTGTTTAATGCTTGAACATCTCACTTTATAAATCTGTAGGGGTGTCGTAACTCATTGAATCCACTCTTGTTCCTAACATCTGCAATATGACAATCCATTCTGGGTTTTGAGATATTGATTGGGAATTTGAAAGATCTATGAATTTCTCTTACTTCTTTTATTCTTAATACTTTAAGTTTCTAGCTGATTGGTTTTTGTTTGGGCATCAGCAGTTCCCTAGACAATCATACGATATTGGACAGTGCTGGTAATGTTTTGTCATCCGTCTCGTACAATTTGACCTGAAGTTCTTAAAGACAGAAAGTTAAAGATGGCTACATTTTATCCAACTTTAGGCAATCAAAGAGACATCTTGCCAGCTTCATATCCAGGGGACCAGAAACTTGCTTCTTATCCCGAATCCCTTCTCCACTCTGGTAATATAATGATGTATCTGAACCAAACTTCTTCTCCCGGTTCATACTCAAGTATGTTGCCCGGCAGTTCTCTGCCGCTAGACAACTGTGTGGAAATCCCATCTGTTGGAGGTAGAAACGAGATGGTGTTCATTCCACCTACAAGTGATACAACGAGTTTTGGGCACTTAAATACTGCGGCAGGTGATCCAGTTGGTAGCTCTGTTACTGGGGATCCTCTGGATGGTGAACGGAATTTTCAGAGTCAGGGATTATCTCTAAGCCTCGGCACACATATGGAAATCCCACCTGCAGTTTCTGTACCTCCATTTCATTATCAGTATATGAACCCAGGTTTCTCTTCATCCTTCAGTTCCTATTTTCCAACCTCAGGAAAGGGGACAGCGTCTTGTGAAGGTGATGGGAGCAATAAAAGTACAGAATTGAGGAATTCTGGATGCTTTCAGTCTAATCTTACTGGTGGCACCCACAATACTATCAAAGCAGAGGCTTCCAATCCTCATATGCATTCGGGTATGCATCAGTATGAGCCAGCTGATTTTGCAGATACAATCTTAAACTCCAAATATCTCAAGGAAGCACAAGAGTTGCTTGATGAAGTAGTTAATGTCCAAAACGCATTGAAGCAGGTTGATTCAAGCAAAAGACAAAACATCCATGGGATTGGTTTAGATTCCTCCAAGGAAACTGATAAGAGATCTAGCAGCCAATCTGTGTTGTCAGATCCTATTCAATCGAATACCAGTGGCTCTGCTGAGCTATCACCTGCAGAACGACAGGATTTGCAGAACAAGAAGACAAAACTATTTTCCATGTTGGATGAAGTAAGTCTGCCACCTCCATATTTGTACTAACCATATGGGTTTCTATTGCATGATAGTTATTTGTCTTGGACACTTTTATATTTTTACTGGTATGGTATCTTTTCAACCTGACATAGTCCTTCCTTGAACCAATCAAGAATCCACAAATCTCTATGTTTTAAACTATTTATGTTTTGCTTTCATATGTTTTCTTTTAGGTTACTATTATAAAGAAACATGAGTAGTATGCCTATGATTATACTTCTTATATTGCATAAATTTGTTGATGATTTCATTTAATAATCTATAATCATGAAGATGTGTTTAGATCTCGTAAATGAGGAGTACAGATAAAATTAGTCTGAAACGGATATTTTTATCAAGCTGCTTTAAGAGTAGATGTTCTTCAGGAAAGGAATTTAAAGAAATGAAGTATGACATATTAATTGGAAGTGAGGGGCAGTTTGTGCTCCGTAAGAGAGGTATGGTGTTCACGCTGTTAATAAAATTACTTGGGAGTTGGGATTATGGGTTTGGAGGTTTGAGATTAAGAGTGAGAGATTGTCAAGAAAGTTCTATTGTGACGGTGCTTCAAGTTAACATTCTTGATGGACAGAGCAATTAGGGGAGGTATAATGGTGGTTGTGGAGGAGGGGTTCTGTAGAGTTTCGGAGGATTTCAAGTTAATTTAATTTTATAGGGGGCAAACTCCTCTGTCCTTTCTTTCTTTCTTTCTCTACTTTTTATGTTTTCTAGTGACCTTTTTTGTGCTTATCCCTTTTTGATTGCTACCTATACTTGTGTTGGAGTTGCCCTCTTTTCTTTTCTCAAGCTCAAGTGGAACTCTTTTTAATCCTCATGTGTTTTTACTGAGTTGAACTAATTTTTCTTGTTGCAGGTCAATAGAAGATACAAACAATATTACCATCAGATGCAGATTGTGGTGTCATCTTTCGATTCAATAGCTGGGCGTGGGGCAGCTAACCCATACACAACACTTGCCCGACAAACAATTTCACGCCACTTCCGCTGCCTACGTGATGCGATTAGTGGTCAGATTCAAGTAACTAGGAGAAGCCTAGGGGAGCAAGAAACAGGGATACCTCGTCTTCGCTCTGTGGACTATCAGATTCGACAACAGAGGGCTTTGCAGCAGCTTGGTGTGATGCGGCATGCTTGGAGACCACAAAGAGGGCTTCCTGAAAGTTCTGTGTCAACCCTTCGTGCTTGGCTGTTTGAGCATTTTCTTCATCCGTATGTTCAAGAACACTTGTTCATCTATTGTATTTGATAATTTCCAGAGAATTTGTCTTCATTGATTCTTTCCTGGTTGTTTTCTTTTGCCAGATACCCAAATGATTCAGAGAAAATCATGCTAGCAAGACAGACAGGCTTGACCAGGAACCAGGTATGGAAGTTATTAAATGTTGTTTTCTGACTTGTGGATTTTAAGTTCATTATTCTAACATTGGATTGTCGACGTGCACAGTTAGTTTGTTTAGTACTAAACTTGATCCTTACTATTTTATTCCGGACCTTTTAAAACCATGGTTTCCTTTATGCATGTGCCCTGCATAACTATAATCACTTTAAATTATTGTTTCATGTACCGGAAGGGTACCTTAGTCTTTCAAACACAGTAACATCTATATGAACGTTCCCCTCCCCCAACCCCCTACCTACCTGGTCATGTGGAAATATCACTAATCTTGTGCTTGATCAGGTTGCAAACTGGTTCATAAATGCACGGGTCCGTCTTTGGAAGCCTATGGTTGAGGAGATGTACAAAGAGGAGTTTGGCGAATCAGAGATGAATTCTAAATCTCTAGAAAATGCACCCAAGGAGGCTAGAGATAATTCCTTGGCATCTCAGGACGGGGGCGAAGAGTTGCAGGACAGTACAACATCCAGAGCTGTTGATAGTGCCCAACCCGGGCAAGTCCATGACTTGAAGTCTGATGATATCCCAAGTGTAGAAATGAACGGTTCAACTACAAGAATGGTGTTTCAAAGTGGTTTTCACAAAGATGCTGTTATGCATTCTGGGGTAATCCAGTTACAAGATGATCAAAGGCCAACAATAGATGACCATAGCCTTATGGCTGCTACTGGCGCAGATGATATGCTGGAGCTGAGTGGTTTTGGAATTGGTGGCCAGGTATCTCTTGCATTGGGTTTGCATCATCAAGAGAATGATTCATATCCAATGTCTGGTGGTACCCATATTAGAGGAAACGACTCAGTGGCTTCTTCTGTGGGGCCTGGCATAATGGATTATCATTGCGTGGATGCAGGAAAGCAACAACACAGGTTTGGAACTCCTCATCAGTTACATGATTTTGTAGTCTGAGAGAACACTTCTCTAGCTTCATGGTTTTAAAATCATTCGTAAGGAGAGGATTATTAAAACAAGAAAGCCCAAAAGAAAAAGAAAAAAGGATATAGAATAATCTCAGATGTTTCTATCGTACCATCCGTTCCACTGGTTTATTATTTGAGGAGAAGAAAACCATAAGCAGAACAGAAATAGATGTACATATCGTATGGGTATGATACCCACTTGTAATATAACAAGGAAAATGTAGGCGTATTTGTAAAGATATGATCAGATCCATGTAGTATATTGTATTCTGTTGAATAAGGAATCCTGTAAAGGTGATGTCAAGTGTGAAATTCATGTATTATCTAAGTTGGAAATAAATGTGATATGAGAATTTTTGATTTGTGGGTCAATGATAATGCATGGGTCATTTCATTACATCCAAAATTGCAATGTAAGCTTCCGAATTTAAAGCATGTTGTCATAAAGAATGTGAAATGCGAAGTTCAAATCTGTTGGTTTCGGCCTTTCGGGTGATTAAGATTGTATTCATGTTTTTCTTTGATGCGATTAAAATGTTGGCCCTCAGAAGAGACACGGAGTAAACTGTGGTTGTGGTTGCTTGAAATTAATTTCATGGTCTTGAATGTCAAAAATAGGTTTTATGCTGTAATATTCCTGGAAGAGTAATTTATAGTTTAAGTGTTGATTCTTTTGTAAGGAATATAATTTATTATTTCTTTCTGCTATGGGTCCTGTTTTTAGTTAAATCTATGCATCTTCTTAGTTCTTCTTCATGTTTTCTCATTTGACTTCTGCATAATATTTAATACTTTCAAGTGTGTGTAGCATATCTGAAGTCTCGTATCTTGAAGAGGGTATTCTGTAGTTCTCTCATATATGTATTATACTTCTAATGCATCGGCTTTAGAGATATGCTTCTTATTTACGAAGTTTCTTAATTATGAACGTGTTGCTTAAACTTGCTTCTTATTTACGAAGTTTCTTAATTATGAACATGTTGCTTTAACTTCGTTTTATACAAGCATTTCAAAAATGATTGGTTTTGCTTGCCAACACACTTCATAGGATTAAAATTTTGATCTAGCTCTGTACAGATTTGCATTAATATCTTATATGGGTCCCTGGTAGTCAGCTACCTTATGGGGCCTAGGGAGGGATACTGATCTGTGGCTTGCGTAGTAGATAAACATGAAATGGTGGCTAGAATTGGCTGATCTTAATCAGTTTTATGATAAAAGACATCAAGTTGGGCAACCAAACCAACACCGCATATGCTATGAGAGTGACAAATGATGAAAAATAGGGAAGGCAGGGTTTACGAGTCGCTGAAGATGTCTATGCAGACTGAATCAAAACATTAGATAAAAAGGAATATATGATCCAGATGGAGCTCACCATGCATCGCTCTCCTATGCCATTTTGTTGCAGCAACGAGCAGGTTGTCAGTCACATTTCTTGGTACACCTCTCTCGTTCCCATTCTCTTTCATTGATTAATGTTTCTGCATTAAATATTAGGATTGCTTGGAATGCAGTAATTAATTCTTGTGACAAACAATGTACTTAGTACTTATGTGTATGTAAAAATGTTTTTATTTTGACTATTTGGTCTCTCTCTCTCTCTCTCTCTCTCAAGCCCCTACTGGGTTTGAAAATTGAAATGAGTTTTTGCTTGTAGAGTGAGTGACTTTAAAAATGTATGAGTTTTGTGGGCCTTTGAGGTTGTGATTTGTGAATTGAAAGTAACAAAGTTAGGGAAGGAGAGAGTGACAAGTGGAGGAGGCCAAAGGAACAAAGATGGCAATCATTACTAAAGCCATCTAAAATGCACTAACCCAAAATGCTCCCAGAATCTCAAATCTCTCTCTCACTCTCTCTCTCTCTCTCTCATCACCAAACTAACAACAAGCAAAGCACAAGAACAAGACCCTTTATTTATTTTTATTTTTTTTGTGTTACTTACAATTTTTGTTTTGTTTTTCTTCTCTCTTACAAGTTATAACTCAAAAATTTTGCTTTGAAAGATTGTGATTTTCAGTGTCCTTTCAACATCTCTTGTTGCATGATTACAACACCTAACATGAAAAAAAGATAGATATTCCTATAGGGGTTGCAGAGTCACAACCAGACAATCTTTGTAACTGGGAGTGTGCAAAAGATGGCTCACTTTTTCCTCTTCTTCTCTTTTTACAGATCAATTACAGCAGCAAATCCAAAGCCAACCCAATGAACAGAACAATTTAACATATTCAGCTCTCTCTCTCTCTCTCAGCTGAGCCTGTGCCTGAGAGCCTCCTCCTCTGTCCTCTGTTTGGAAAGAGAGAGAGAGAGAGAGAGAGAGAGAAAAGAGAAAGCACTCTTCTGTTTCTTGAGCTGAAAGTGCTTTTGAGTATCCCAAAGAAATGTAACTGCAGGCATTAAAGCTGAAGGGTTGATGCTTTTGCTTGTTGTTTTATGGTCAGGAATGTTGGGGACCATCTTTTCCTGTCATTTTCTCTGTAATTTTAACTTGGCCAATTAGCTTTTTTCTCTTCTTCTTTGCAAGAACTAGCAGAGCCCTATTATGCCTATGCCTCTTTCTCTCTCCTTCTATCTCTTTCTCTCTAGCTCCCTATAGCTTTCTGCTACAAAGATTCATTAGACCCATTGAGTCACTTGCTTTCTTCTTTGTTTGAATCATTATCATCATTCATCAAAGGTATGCTTGCTACTGCTGCTGGGTTTTTTTAGCTTCTTTACCTATTAGCTTTGAGGTTCTTGATTTTGCTCATGCTTTGTTAATTAAGAACACAAAAAAAAAAAAAAACCTATGTTCCATCCATTTTTTTTTTGTTCCTAGCTTTTCTTAGGTTTCTTGAATTATTCTAGCTTTCTTTGTTCTAATTTGAATGCAAACAGATTTATTAATTTTACCTGTACTGTCCAATATTGCATGCCCTTCTGTTTTGTGAGATTTGTCCTTAGCTCTTTTGCTTTAAATTTTGGAACTTCCAGTGTTGATTTTAAGTAGCTTTAAGTTCAAGTTGGTACAGATTTCCACTTCAGTGCTTCAAGTCATAGGCTTCAGATTGGCCTTGGTGCTTAATGACCCAACAACCCCATTTCTCTGTACCTGCAATTATAGTGATGAGCACATGAAAAAAAAAACTTTGAACCATTACTAGCTCTCTCTACTAGCTTCCTCTTTCAATTCTCATTGTCACCATTTATTGCTTTCTGAGAGCTTTAGCTTCAGCTTCCCATGGGAAATTGTGATTCTTCATTGCTTTGGCTGATTTTCTGTTCCTTTTAGATTCTGAGTCTCTATAGTTTCTGGGTCAGTATGGTTTCGCAAGATTCACCCCAAAATCCAGCTTCGAGTATTTTACGCCAATTCATAATCTCAGACTCCATGAGTAGTGGCCAAAACAGATTCGAAAACCAACATTTCGATGTGTATGATGGGTCTGGTCTAAGAGGCAGTAACGCGTTTTCTCAGCCGCTTGGCGTGTTGCCTAGCATCCAATCCCTTAGAGAGAGAATGTCTGGATCAATGGGTGAGGAATCTGAGATTAGCCACACCAGGCATTTGATGGATCTTCTTGGAGCAGCAGCAAATGAGACCAATCAAGCCCAGAGGCTCTCCTTGTCTCTCGGTTCTTGCGTGCTCGTTCCTTCGGTCCAATGCAGGCAGAGGTCGTTGAATTCAGACCTCATAAGCCCCGGTTACATGCTTTCTGGTGAAGAAGCAAGAGAAGCTTGTAATAATCCTCCTGGATTACGCGCAAACGATGACTATTCGTTCATGGGGGGGAGCCCGTTTGCGTCATCTTCGACCTCGTTTAATCGGTCTTATTCGTCCTCCTCTTATGGAGTGGAATCTTTCTCCAATGTTGTTGGGAATTCCAGGTACTTAAAGCCTGCTCAGGTCCTTCTGGAAGAAATTGTGAACGTCGGTGGCAGGGACATTGACATTAGCAGCGAAAGAATGTTAACTCGCGGAGGCAGAAGAGGAGGTCTAGGACTTTCTGCTGAACTGAAAGCAGAATTGTGCAGCAATGGGGTCTTATCAGTCGAGAAACACGAACTTCAAGTTAAAATCGCAAAGCTTATTGGCTTGTTGGAGGAGGTAAGTTTATATTAAGTATCAAACTTTCGATTCTTGATTGATTGGTTTGAAGTGATGGTTTCTTGAATTTCGGAATCTGTTTCAGATTGAGGGCAGATATGAAAAATACTACCATCAAATGGAGGAAGTGGTATCATCATTTGAATTGATAGCGGGTTTAGGATCAGCCAAGGCCTATACTGGTCTGGCACTCCAAGCCATGTCGAGGCATTTCTCCAGCTTGAGAGACGCCATAGTATCTCAAATTAACTTGACAAAGAGGAAGATCTCTCAGGACCTGCCGAAAATCAGCTCTGGACTATCACAACTTAGCTTGTTCGATAGAGAGAGCAGACATAACCGAATGTCTCTTCAACAGCTTGGAATTATCCAGAACCAAAGGCAGGCGTGGAGACCGATTAGAGGATTGCCGGAGACCTCTGTGGCAATCCTTCGTTCTTGGCTATTTGAACACTTTCTCCACCCGTGAGTTCATTAAATTTGGTTAGTTGTTATAGATTTTGTCGCGATTTTGATGCTTCTAAAACCATTGACACTTAATGATTCTTGCACAGCTATCCAAATGACTCCGAAAAGCTAATGCTGGCATCACAAACAGGCCTGTCAAAGAACCAAGTAATTCATTGACTATCTTAACCCTTTAGATTGTGTATCTTGGCATACTTATGATGATAATTAACAATGATCACATTCATGTACTTTCAGGTTTCAAACTGGTTTATAAATGCTCGAGTTCGGCTGTGGAAGCCTATGATAGAAGAAATGTACAAAGAAGAGTTTGGGGATTCTTCGGAAGACTCGAACCCATTATTCGCGGGCAGGTCCATGACAAGGGAAGATATCACAGACAATGTCGAGGACTGAAAAATGAAAAGGGTAGGAAAGATTATAGCTATTTGGTAACTAATGTGTCTTGTACTCCTGTCCTGAGATTGCGATTGTTGTTCATTGGTAGTTTATAATCAGAAGAAAGAAAGTTTTGTATTTGTAATCAAGTTTCCTAGAGATCTTAGCTAAGCAAATAGTATGAAGTCTATTGATTATAAGATTTTCCAGGAGTTGAATGAAGTAGCTAGGAATAGCAATAGGGCAGGGCTGAGGCGGGTACCCTTCCCCCTTCCCGCGAGGTTCCTTATCCCTGTTAATGGGAAAAATTCTCTCCCCTTTTCCTGTCCTGTGGGGATTTGTAACATGCAGGGATCCTTATGGATTTTTTTTAATCGAGCAATACATGTCAAATCATTGGACATAATTTTCTAGATTAACATATTAAAACAAACAAATAGCATCAAGACAACAGAATTTCAAATATCTACGAATTACATAAACACTCCAAAATAATATTAGAAGTGTTTATGGTTTTATATACTGAATATAATTTTTGTAATATTATCAATTTGATATGAGTATTTTTTTAAATATATTATTAAATGAGGATCGCTAACAGGGCAAATAATTTATTTCTCATCCCCACTCCGCGAACCAAATAAGGATAAAATGATCTCCATCCCTACTCATACGGAGGAAGTTTGCGAGGATTTTTTCTTAAACGAGGTGAATTCTTGCGGGGCATCGTT
>JAYMTT010001174.1:0-10246 GCA_036898025.1 Hypseocharis bilobata
TTTATTAAAAAAATTACTAACAATATAGTTTTTTTTTAAATATTTAAAATAAAATAAACAAACAATTTATATATTTAAATATTTATCATTTGTACGATAAATGATAACATCATTACTTTTCTCATCTTCCTGCACCACGTTTGGATGTGACCTTTTCTCTCCACAATAGTAACACTCATTCTCACTATTCTCTAGACTTGACTTGGATCTCCCCTCCTTTGGTTCAGTCGAGCTAAAAAATTCAAGAATAAAAGATGCCGAATACGCCAAGTTGGGAGCCAGTGGACCAGAATATATACACATTACACACTGTCAAGTGTCCTAAAAATATCAATTTTTTTTTTTCATTTTTTCAATTGACTTTTGATGTCAAACCAATACAAATGGACTTGCAATCACAGCCCAACTTTTTTCAATTCTATACTTAGGGTCAAAGAGAGTAGTAAGCAGCCCAGCTCTTACTCTTCAAGACGGGAATGAGAGTCTGAGTTGGGAGGAGGCTGGCTGATACTTGATAGAGATCAAGAGACGAGCAAGTTTGGCTTTTTATGCTTTTTCCTTGGGACCCATTGCAGGTCTGAGATTTTCAACTCAACCTTTTGAATACCACACAAAGCATAAATCTGTATTATAAGCAAATGCTCTCTCTATATATTGGGGCAATCTCCAAGCCATTAGACCCCATCCAGTGCCAGAAATAAAAAGAGGCAACTGCAATCTCACCTCCTCCGCTCCCGCCAATTCCATCTTCTGTTTCCATGCCTGTAATTGTTATCCCGATACCCAGAAGAGTTCCGTTGCCTAGACCTGTCAGGAGTTCTATAACTACGTCCAGAATCCATTCTGGGTTCCAGCGGGTTTCTTCCCAACATATACTCCGGTGACCTATTAGGACTATTATCTGTACTCCAAGATTCAAATTCATCCTCAACCGCGTACTCATTTCTCTCCCAAGGAGGACCTGGCTGCATGTGTCCAACAAATGTATTATAATCATTCTGATCAGATTGAAATCGAGGATTTGGTGCTGAACCCTGTCTTGATCTCCAAAAATCTGAGTCCGGGCCTGGATTTCCCACCGGTGGCCCAGTTGGGTATGGTGGAGTATACAGCGGCGGGTTAGAGAAGTGGGCTGGTTGAGGCCAAGGCTGTGCTTCTGACTGCATTGGTGCTGCTGGCATTCGAGACAATTGAGGCGTTGGAAAAGAAATGGCGGATCTCTCCGGTTTCCCCGATGGGATGTATGCAGGTGCTGGTCTGCCACTATTTAAGCTTTCATACTGTAATGGATTCATGGCTGCAGCAGATGAGGGGTTTACGACTCTTTTTGTGGCTGATGTATGTAAAAATGAAGAATTGGTAGGTATACTCTGTTGATGAGGGGAATGAACAGAAAGCATTTGATTTTCTGGTATTGCTGCCGGAAGCTGTCGGGGAAATAATGATACACTTGTTGGATGTTGTGGTAACGAGGCATTGGTGGCTGGAATCTGGTGTTGGACCAAAAATGTATCAGGAAGGTTTTCTGGTGCAGTCACTGCAACTCCTGAAGAACCATAGGGACTTCTGTTGACCAGAGCACCTTGTTGGGAAAATGGATTCTTTGCTACTTCTGGTTGCCATCCACTCTGCCAATGTAAAAATTACAAAACTTCCATTAATAAGCAAATGGGAAAATAGGAACATTTGTAATCACAATTATTAATATTTACTATTAACAGACAATAACAATTAAGGACCTAAGTTTCAACACCATGAATGAGTATCAAGGTCGACCACATGCCATTGTTGAACCCAACTGCCCAATATAGAAACTTAACCAGTAGCATGCACCAGTACCATATCCACTTTTCTCTACTAATAAGATGGCCCAGCGGGTCATACTCCAGTTTCAGACCCTTTTTTTTGCTTTGTTAGTGAATCATAAATTAATATTCAGTGAGCATCTGACATGCATCCTTTTTTGAGTCTCGTACCTTTTGCTTTCTGGGTATAGAGATTTTTACCGCTAATGCTTCTTGTATTTAATTTGTTTGTTAATTATAGGGTATACCACTTGCACTCCACCTTTTTCATCTATAGATGGAATGCAAATGAAGCTTCCCATGAAAAATTGGAGTAAAAAGAATTTTATGGTAACTGGCAATATTTGCAGTATGAGCCCAGGTCAGTTCACGCACCGTTCCAGGATTACTTGAAGGAGTAGGGGATGGAAGAGAAACTTCAATCTTTTCCTCTACTTTTCCGCCTAACCCGTTTACACTACCAGGTAAGCCAACCTCACCAGCCTTGATCATATCAAGCAGCTTCACGGTTTCCTCACTGGATAGGTTACCAGCTTGACCAGAAGTCAAGGCAAAAACCAATTCCGGATTTTTTAGCAGCACGGCAAGTAACTCGAGATCTGGTTCCGGAGCACTTGCATTACCAACATTGGACGAAGCGGGTGCTGAAGAAAGGGAACCTTTCACACCTTCATTTAGGACAACCTGCTGTGTATCATTTGAAGTAAACTGTGTCTCGGCACCATCAGCATCAGGAAGCTGTTCTGTTGGAATTTCAGTGGTTAAACTGTCATCATAGTCCATCTCAACATCCCATGGTTCCTTGGGATTTGATGGTATCTCCAAAGATGTGCGATAGATAGTTTCCTTCTCACGACGGTTTCTGTTTCTCTGAACTTCAACCTCCTTGCTGTTCTCCCCGCCACCAACTCTCCAGATTTCGTGGAGTTCCATTTCTGCAGAAAGGAAAAGTGCATAAAGCTGAAATCCACAGGGTATCTTATTGAACATTAGAGAGAAACTCATCCATTATCAACAAGAACTATAAAATAAATCTAGGATACGACGAGACAAGCTAAAATAAAGACAAATTTCCATTATTGTCGCAATTGTAAGCGCAGAAAATGCCACACTTCTATCAAGGGGAGGGTTTTTGATTTTTCATGATGTGGGAAGCATAAATATAAAAGAACAATAAAGAGATGTCAGGCCAATGTTTGCATGTATTTCCCAGTATTATAGGAACTCCAACTACCATCTGTAGATCTAAAAAGGTAGTTATTGAAGAAGACCACTAGTGATCAAGCACTTGGTCAATGACATCAGTAGGAAAAACACATCCATGTGAAGAACCCTGTGCCTGAATTCCATATTTTCACAAGTAACATGGATTAACACGTACAGATGAAGGACTATGTTCCAATATTTCACATTCTCACAATTTTGCATTTTTGCGGTGGGCTTCAAGCAAGCTGAATAAAATGGATAATATTGATTCTAAATCTAATGAACATGTGACAGGTAATTGGTTGACATTGAGAGGGTTTAACCTCAATATGATTATGGCTTACAAATACGTGACCAGGATTATAACTTTAGCCTGCTTTGCTTGGTTAATATTGCTGCTTTGTATACCAAAACCACACTATTGGCCTCATTTTTAGTAATATAGTACATTTGGCTTCAAAAATGAGATGCAGAAAAACCACGCATCTTAAAGATCATTTTCATTTAACGTCAAAGCCCCCAGAGAAAAAAAAATTCCCCAACTTCACAAGTGCACTAACATATAAGCATCAAACTCACAAGGTATTTGAACACCACACAAGAATGAAAAGACCAATTTTGAATTCCATTTGATGTAAAACAGAGCTCCACAATATCACATAAGTGAATATTAAAGAGTTCATAAAAACCATTTTCATGTCCATGAAAAAAAAATCACTATTTACACTCTTTGAATAATCTTGTTTTCATCTGGCATACAAAAACCTCTATGAATCTTCAGCATCAAGTTAAGCCACTGTTCTTTTAAATGCCCTAGCAACGGTCCTATTTAAACAACAATTTCGTCCCTACAGAATTTTGCTCCATCATACCAGAACCATCGCCCTGTGTAGTTAAATTGAAAAAGATAAAAAAAAGCATAGTAACTGCAACGTAAAGATAATGCCAGACTAGGATAATGTAGAAAGTAAAATCCATACTCACATGCTACTGTATGATATCCTCCATCTAAATATCTGTTGATGAATGATTTAATGATCTAGATAAAATTTGTAAGAGATAAAGACATGATCCACAAGGCAAGTCATTGCAACATAATTGCATAGATATGAGATAGCAAGGAAGGGGATAGGGTGTCATGCTCAAATTTACCATATACCAGAAAAAAGACAGTCCCAGAACTCTCAAACATCGATCTTTCCTACCCCAGATTGGTGGTCCTAGGACCTCAAACCTCAATTTTATCAAATATCAACACAAACATTTCATTTATGTCTAGTTGCTTTTTTAACAATCATTGGACAGTTGACACTATAAAGGTCATTTAGAAGTGATAACCGAGTTCCACAATAAGAAGGAAAAGAAAAGAAAGAAAGAAAAAAAGTTGAACTGCGTTTTCAATCATAAAGGCAGAACAATGGGGAAGGTGTCAAAGAAGAAGCTGGTGTCAGTGGTTGCAGAAAACCAGTTCAACCTTCCTGAATGAGAAATCTGGGAATTACTTAACAGTATTTCCTCTTTTGTTCAGAACTCAAGGAACTCGACACTGTCTCTCCCTTTCAGTGTAAGGACTAGCGTATTTCACACCAAAATTGTTGTAAAACAGTCATGGGAATCAACAAAAAGCGCTAAGAGCAAATGTACCTGGTGGTGTCTGCCATGGGATCTGGACCCTTTTGCACTTCTCCAAAAGAGACTCATTTGAATCCATTACTGCCTTTGGACCAAGCGTTACGGGTTTCACCTGTTCCTCATTTTTAGGCTTTACCTGCTCCTCAAATTTAGGCTTTACCTGCTCCTCAAATTTAGGCTTCACTTGTTCCTCAATTTTAGGTTGAATGTTAACTTTAGATATCGGAAGCAATATGCTAGGTTGAGAAGGTGAAGATTTGTTAGAATTTTCAATCTTTGCCTTTTTACTTTCATTGGATGAGGAACCAGTCTTCCCATACTTGCTTTGCATAAATTGTGCCCGCATTTTTGCTTTTTGAATATCGTCGGCTGACATTGGTCGGCCTTGACTCACTGTTACTGCTCTGGTCACCTGAGTGCTTCTGCCAGCTGATTTTTGCCCAGGTTGTTCCACCAACTGAACTTTTCGGCGTTCCCGGTTTTCTGTAACTGGCTAAGGAAATAACCTTCTTCCATGCATATGAAATTACTTTGACAATCGTATGCACATCAGTAACAAATCTTTTTTCAGATAATCAAAAGATATAACACTTAGATTGCTAAGGAGGATCATTGTGAATTGCAACTGGGAAGCTAAGCAACCATGGAAGATCACAGATTTTAATTGAGGCACTCTACTCTCAAGTCTGGATGAGATATTACCATTTCCATAATAAATAACCTTCAGCATTCAGGACCATGAGCTATAAAGAAATGATGATTGATGCTGTATTATTCAACAACAATGGTGAGATTTTACTCTCTGCATTGGCAGATCATCACAAAGTAGTAATCTTTAAGCCTTCCATCAATTCAGTTTACCAATATTTACTTATTATAACCATGTTTTGGGGCAAAATTAACTTAGAGACTTCATTTATTAACTAATAGAAGAGTCCTGTAATAGACTGAAAAATCAATTAAGGAAAAAAAACTCCATTCATATCTTATCCAACATTTATTATAAAACAAAAGACTTAGGATACGGGATGGAGATACACCTAAAATATGCTTCCTATTTGTTTCATCAGTAGATGCTGGCAGCAATTTCAGTGTTTGTGGAGACTCCAATTTCCTGATCAAGAAATTCAGGATTAATACCTTCCATTACTGCTACAACAATGTCAAATGGCTATAAACATATATTACGAAATAACCTGAAATTCTCTGAATTTTCATAGGAGTCAGCAAGAACTTCTTCCTGAAGAGCAAGACCGAAAATCAAAAACCACTCAATGAAAATTGTTTCAAACATTTAAATATTTTGTGAAGGACTCACAGGTATATCAAGATTCGACTGCCATGATTCATCACCCATGATTTCACCAAAACTGCATATAATAAGAGAGCAACAATGAGAAACTGATTGCACAAATTGTTTGAGTACACAAGGTAACCATATAGGCTTGCCTCTGATTCAACATTATCTCTTTGTGTCCATTATAAGAAGGTTTCATTCCATTGGGTTTCTTCAAAGCTTGGCTTCTTGCAAACATTTTGCTCCATTTCGCTAACAAAACCCTCGCCCTGTTTGATATGTCTGATCTTCAAATCAGATATAGATGAGTTTCAAAAATATTACAGAGGAATAAACAACAAATCAAACATATAATATTTTCTTCTATTGTGGAAAAGGAACCTCTACTCTTAAGGATACCAAACTATCAAAAATAAAGTGTATCACATGTTGATTTCTTCAATAACAGAGACAAAAGCACACCTGATGTCCTGTAAAACCGTAGTCTGTTAACACTTTGCAGTATGGCTGACATGTGTACAGGGAGAGCTTTATGTAAAGGCAAATGACAAAGAACCTGTATACCAGTTATGGGATAACAGTTAAAATCCTAGAGGATAGAAGGCAAGGTATGTAGTTAACATCAGCGGATACATATGTACCTTAAGGATGACAAGCAGAATACTTGTTTGTTCTTCAATAGCTGCTTGACTCAACCAAGTTGCTAAAATCATCACACCACCCTTAGTCAAAAACCTGCAAAAATGTAAAACAATGGATCTCAAGGAAAGAGATTACATCAGAGAATGACAAACTCATAAAGATAAGGTAACTACCAATGTAACACTGAAGGATTTTGTATCCGCAAGATCCATTCCATCAATTTCACCTGCCCTGAAAATGATTCTTCTTTCCGCATCAAACTAAAGATATTTTCAAGAAAATGCTTATCTGAGTCATCAATCCCAGGTAAAGCTTCATCTTGATTTGAGCAAGATGGTGCTTCTTCAACACTGATAGGACCCACAGAGTTCAAGGGAACTGGATCAATTGGCATCAAAGAATCGGAGTTAGTTGAGACCCCATCCAGCAAGTCATTACACGCATTAGATCTAGTGACCTTTTCTCTTGACAACCGGACTATCTTTCGTACTCTTGATCGTTGACTTGCAAAAAAATCACGGACCTATAAATCAATAAAGCAAAAAAAAATGTAAGCAATAACCTTACACACCAAGCATGAATATTCAAAGTGGGAAAAAGTTGAGAAATTGAAAAATCTACATATTTTAAGTCAACTTATTCCCAGCATGATTGGAAAGGGGAAAGAAATAAAGCTAAGGTAACCACACACATCTTATGCTGAAAACAGTTCAAAGAAGATGAGAATTAAAGAAAATGACAGGTACAATAAATTAAACCTGTGTGACTGTAACACCAAATAGAGCACTAATCTCGCGAGATTCCTTCTTGCTAATTGCATCTTTAATGGAGAAAATTAACTGCATATACTTAACAGCCTTAGGATTCAGCAAATCTCTAGGCCTTTTTCCTGCACAGTAGTCAGTGTAGTTAGATAATGGTTACACTAAACAAACAGCAAAGCTATTATACTTGTGATCTGAAAGTCATGTAGGTTTTGACCAAAAACTGAAGATTCTAACACAGCATTTTGAACCAATTCAAAGCTAACTTTAGTTTTAAGACTAAAGGAACCTACAGATGATGGGGAAGATTTATCAAAACAAAAATCCCATTTGATGTTTGGACAAGAACTATCATACAGATTACAGAAATATCATTGACATTAATTATGAAAACTCAAGTACTACTAAAAGTTGGCTGAACAGATATGCAAAAGAGCTCTAAGAGATCTCCAATGAGGTTCGTAGATAATATTATAACCATTGAACATTTAGAAAACTAGACTTACCAATTTTTATTGATAGAGCACCAGCAGCCTGCAGATTAAAAAGAAAACAACAATCAACAAACGAAGATGAGTCATCAGCAATGCTATCTGCCATTATCATTGACAGTAATCCCACTACCAAGAATATTTTTGACAGAACACATAACATCAGTTGTATTGAGTAAAAACACAAACACACACACATGAGCATCATTAATAAAACAAATTACCAATCACGCCCTGACATAATACATGAGATCAGTTCAACTTATGAGGTTCAAGTATAGACACGGCAAGATATGATCACAAAACCATTCCCTGAGCTCCTCCAATACTTTTGGAAAGACCAACAATGTCCTAACACTTACAATGATGAACAAACATTACCGCCAAAGTTACAAGGATACCTCTATCAAGGTGTATTCTACAAAATATGTAATTTCAACACCTTTAGGCTTTGTGACTTGGCAAATTCATAGCCATTACATTGGTGCCAGCCTTTGCAGGCTAGACTCTAATGTTAACAAGTATGTCCTTCTCCTTCCTCAAAAACACAATTTAGCTAGTGGTATATACACATACACATGGATTCTTTTACAACTCATTCTAATTTCGCCATGCCACACTGCATTACAGTGAAAGCAGGTTCTGGCTTCTGGCAACGCAATTCAGCGATGATTTTTGTTTCCCTAAGCTCAAATTGATCATACAACCCAAAACCCATCTCTTATATACTGTTCTTCTCCTGTGTTTTCCCAAATATACTGAAATTATCAAAAAAAATGAATTTAATTATGATAACAAACGCACCATTTCTTGAGAGAGAGGATTGACACCGGTGAGCTTGCATTGCGTGACGACGATGCTTTGGAGCTGGTCGATCTGGCTGTGAAAAAGCTCCCTTTGCGAATCCAACAACTTCTGAACTGACTCCACGGCGCTGCCAATCTCTGACTCCAGCAATTCCTCCATTGTCGACGACCTCAATTTTCAAATACACAGAAACCGACCACACATCAGGGTTCAAAATCAAGAATTTAGAGCCTGAAAACAAAATTCGCCCCCTCTTCGGTGTTGGGGTTGTGGTTAGGGTTTGGTAATTTGGGGCAAAAAGTGTAGAGATGGAGACGCAGCAGAGTTGCGAATAGGGTACAAACGGCACAGGAAAGAATAGCCCAACTCCCACGTGTGGAGAACTCGCACGTGCATGTACTGTAGTTGGCATTCTGCTCCGGACTCGGGTCACTGACCGAATTTAATTTATTTAGTAGTAATTTACTATTATTATTTAGTGTATATTTTAATTACTCTTTATTTATTTATTTTGGCACTAAATCCTCAAAAGTCCTCTCAAAAACATTAAACAACAAATTATTTTTAATAAAAACATTTTAACAATTTTAGCAAAAAATAACAGTAATAATTTTGTAAATAATAATAATAACTTATGCTTGTGTTGCTGTTAAAATGTAAGCCAAACTAATCCTCAAGATTGTGAACAGTGCAAATATGATGTTTAAGCAAATGGACACTAATGAAAGGTGCCATTATTTTTTTTAAAAAGAAACACAAAAAATCAAAACAATGAGAGGGTTGACATTTGATGTTTTTTGTTTCATTTTTTTTTTGATAAATTCTTGTGTTAGTTAAAACTATTGTGTTTAAGATCCGCAATATAATTCCCCTCATATTTTTTTTAACAATATATGGCATGAATTTATTATAGATGTATATACAATTAGCTTGTAGTTATTTTATTTTTGTTTGATGTATCACATATTTAATGCTCCATATGTTAAATCACGTTAAAATTTAGACAATTATCTCAAAATTATATGACAATTATTTACCTTAATAAGACATTCATCCAAATGCTTAAAGCAAAAAATTTTACCATTTCAATGGATATATGCATCTACCATGATTTAAGTAAATAGTAATACATTGATAAACTTTTCCTATTATGCACACAATCTTATATATGTGCAAATGCAATAAAATTTATTGTGATTTAAATTTGTCTGATGCAGTGATACAACTAACTATAATATTTTAACTAGTAGTTGTTAAAATATTTTTGTTTACATTGTGTTGTTATAATAATTAATTAAACTTAATTACAATCACACGTTGATATTGGTAAATTTAAACCACCGCATTTTAAGCAAATAATCTTATAATACGGCGAGTATTCTTTATATCACTTTACTGTCTTCGTATCATGTGTGTACTTATTATTCAGTACCCTATCATTAAATATTCATGTCTTTTTAATTTTGGTATAAATAAATATATAAAATATCCAAAATAACCCTAAGAATTTTTAAACACCTAAAATACTCTCAATATACATAAAAATACTCAAAATATAAGTAATACTAAAATATCCATAACAAACTTAAAATACATGAAATA
>JAYMTT010001175.1:0-10243 GCA_036898025.1 Hypseocharis bilobata
GAATCTCATCGCATGAGAATGTGATTGGGACATGTTTATCCCTCAAAGTTAAATGGTCATATTATAATTTCACCCTCACATTCCCACAAAAATCTCTCAAACGCATTATTTCAAAATTCCATGAAAAATTGTCAAACACAAAATTCTAGAACCCTATCAATCACAATTCTGATTATTACATTCCTGAGAATCTTCAAAACTCCATCATTTTACAATTCTCATACCAAACGAGGACAAAGGATGTTTGTTACTAAAGGTGCTTAAAAAGGGGTTTGAAATTCCTTGAGAAGGCCAAGGCCATGACCAGAATTAGGTACAAATAGAATTTATGCTAAACAAATCCAAAGGCACAATCTTTACTTATTAAGATTAATAATGCATGCATGAAAAGAACCAAAAGGAACAAAGTTTTTTATCCTCATTGTCTGAGATCGCTGATTAAAGTAGCGATATCTTTGTAATGGGAGCAGCATAACTACATAATTAATATTTAATTTCATGTGTCTTGAACTATATTGGTCCTTTACTTCTTTAATTAGAATCCATCTTCTCCTTTTACTTCTTTTAATTTATATAACTGTTGTATGGTTCTTGCCACCCAAAAGCTATGGTATTTGTGAAATGGGTCAATTATCAAAAGTTGCAATGACCCTATAAACTATAAAGTTCATGCATGGCTAGCTCTTGACTCTTATCAGTGATTTTGTACCTTAGCCAATGTTCAGAAAATCGGACCAAATTGATCGATTGAACCAATTAAATTGGGAACCAGTGCCTCTAAAAAGAGAGAGTTGAATCAGGTTAAGCTGGTTGAACCGAAAAACCGGCTGATTAAACTAGAAAAATCGAGAATCGGCCACCCTTCCAGTTCGACACTTCGGTCCGGTTTTTTGAACATTGACCTTAGCTAGGTTAGTACTCCTTTTTGTTATTAATTGTATTATATGTATATTATCAATTATTATTTTTGTTTGATTAATCCAAACTCTAGAGCAAAGTATAGTCAAAACGGAACATAATTATTTTTATTTAAAATACATCGGAGTTTGCTTTATATACCGGGGCTGAGTGCAAAGTTTAGCACTCCACCTCAACCTCATGCCAATGGAGTAGATCAGAACGGAACTCCTACAAAATTAGGTCAAATTGCCATCCTTACTGTCAACCAATATCATCATTAAAATAGTCTAGAGTGCCATAATTTAATCTTCAGCTGCTCCTTTCAAAATGAGTTGCATTACCCAAACCTAACAACCACTTAAAATTTTTAATGGTCAAGAGAAATGTTTGCTCACTTGTCTTAGAACTTCTTAATATATATTGAACAACTAATTTAAAACACGACTACGATCCAAACCGAGCAACCAACCATAATGGAAGCATTTAAATATATAACTCAAATAAAATTTCTTATTGGAACTTTAAGGAATAGATCATTCTTACAATTCGCGTGCCGATGGAGTAACTGTACAAGGGAAACAGATGGGACTTATGTCAAGAATTAATCCAAAACACATGACCAGAAAGACAAAAAACCAACTATGCTACACAATCATTCAGGAGATGCATCAAACCTGGAGTACAGTACTACACAAGAAAATTTTGAAACACCCCCAGAATAGATGCTCATTACAACTAAATATTGGCCTTGCAAAAGCCATTATAGAACCTCAAGCTGCAAACAGAAGAACCAAAGAATCTCCGGACGCCAGAAATGCAATGGAAATTTTATACTTCGATGCAAAAGCATCAGCTGTTTTTCACCTACCTTGTGTGTCACAGACTTCCAGCGAGCAGTGAGAAATGCCATGTGACTATACCAATATATATACCCTTCATCTTACTTAAAATGATCTTGTTTGATAATTGAAACAAAATCGGGAGACAGATCGCCATCATCTTTCTGCTTCCAAGTTTCGCCATTTCCATGGACAAACCATGACACTTGAGGAGAAAGTGATGAGTATATATCTGCACATTTTTGAAGAAAACCACAAATTACTAAAAGAAAAATAAGTTCAAAATTTCTCATTAGTTAAACAGCATCCATTAAATTTCCGTTCCAAAATGAAATTAAAAGGTACTATCAAAACATCACAAGCAAGGAGTATGAACATATCTCTCATGTGGATGGCCTTCCAGTTCAAATTTGACTCGTTCTTACTAAATGAACAAGATATAAAATGGAGTTTATTTGTCATCAACAATACAACGAGATAACACCTTGGTATCCCCAAGGGACAGAACCTTTTGGAAAGCCTTAAAAATAAATTAAGCAACAAACTTCATGGGATATGTACAAATGCCACCAGGGTGGAAATTTTGTCCACTTGACTCTCAGCAAGAACGAATATAGACTTAAGATATTAAGTTTCCAACAAGTTCGGTTTATAAATCTGTGCAATGAGAAATCCAGTCATGACCGTGTCACAGAAGAATGAGGTGGAATGGATCACATGGACAGTCAGCTTACATGGTGTAGATAAGGTTATTGGTTCATTTTATGTCAGTTCAGTTCAGCTGAAAGGGCCAAATGATCTCGTGCTGGTAAGCTGGAACAGAAAATAGATCACTCACTGCTTTATTCCACCTTACCTAAATACAAGACTATTGCGCCAGGTTCTGCTTTTTAATCAAGATAGCTTTTTTTGGCTAAACAAATTTCACATTTCTGCTGTTATGCCTAGCCAGTTAGCCACTGATATTCAAACCTATTTCTGCACTCTGCTCTGCTTAGTACCAGTACGTTAACAATTGACGGAGGAAACTTCACTTATCTGATGACCATCAATGCTTCAGTCACAATGGAAGAAATTGATCATCTTTGGCAATGGCTTTTCCGGAAAGGGCCTAAAAAATTTACTACTGGATCTGCAGATCAGTTTCATTTGGGAAGCATTTCTTTTTCTTTTACCTTTTGGGTTCTGAAATGTTTGTTTCAAGGATGTAAGGTTGTGTCATACAGGAATTCAGGAAACAAGGAGGGTGACAGATAGGTGTAGAATATTGTATAGAAGAAGAATACTTGAACCTCGTGAGATAGTGATGCTGATGTTATAAGACTTAAACCAGAAGCAAATATTTGGAACTGATTAATACCAAGGTGTTGATGTGTAGGTGCTACATAGTTGATAGGCAGTTGGCAATGCAAAAGGATCACATGTAACAGGTCATTTACAGTACTTCGTACACATTGGATTAGTGCTCAACCAAGCACAAACCAGTGGTTTCCAATCATCTACTTATTGATTTTTTTACTGAGCAAATGCATTCCAAGCATCTTATAGGAAACAAAGTATTGCAATTCAAAATTACCTTATTCATACGGAAACAAAGAAATATACACTCCAATTTCTACGGGAATAAGAATCTGATAACCATGTTCTTATGAAGTCAACCTAAATTGCTAAATGAGTAATAGGTAAATATAGTGAAAAGGAAATCGCTAACAGTATTGGTAGTAGTAGCCCTAAAACAATCTCAATTCACCCTCTAATCAATTGCGAGCAAGCTTACAATTTTACTTACCTGACATTTATCATAAAAGGTCACAAAAGAAGAGCAAATTTTAAGAAGAGTAGGACATGTAGTTGCTTTCTATATATCGTTCGCAATGCTACGCAATCCTTTCATTTCTCTTGTTTTCCACAATAAACTAACTATGATCTTCTAATTAGGACAGTAAATAATTTGTTCTCAAATTTAAAATAAGTGACATTTATCTCTTGTAACGTGAGGTGCCATTCAACAAAGAAAATAAGCCTGGCATCTTGGCCCCTTTCACATGAATTTCATAACTAAATAGAAACAGACAAAAGCAGCAAGTAATAACCACAAGTATGGAATACTGAATTGAATCTCTAACCATGGATATGCTTAGTCTGTCTGTTGATGTGTTTGGATGGACATACCTGTAACAGGAGGTTGATCTGGTTCTCTTGAACTATGCAAAACCACAGTCCCAGAGAGCACAACTATGAATCCACAGAGCACTGAGACTATACTGCTAGCACTTTGACCAGACCAGTCCTACCAGATTAAAAAAGAAAATAGCACATGACATTCGAAATACAGAAGAAAATAGTAATCTGGTGCATGAGTCAAAGATACCTTGAACATAATGGTACTGGAAAAAATTGTGAGCGATGTGAACATAGCATAATAGATGGGAGAAACAACTGCTGTGTTGAAAGTGTCCAAAGCCTGGATCAATGTTTACAAGTGTGGAAAAAATATCATATAAATCGGAAACAACATTAAGAGTGATACAAATGTGCATGATGTTGCAAATTCTTAACTCTATAAATTTCTAATGGTGTATGCAACCAGTAAGTTTCCTCTCAGCCTTTTCCTTTGCATTTTTTTCACCATAGGAGTAGTTTATTTTAAGCTCCTCCATGACTTTACTACACATGTTTAACACAATAAACTGAGTGAAACCTAATTTAGTTGTTCAGAATTTTACAACAGCTCCCATAGTGATCGGGTAAATTCTGAGTCCAACTGAAAGTATCCTTCCGATCAAATTAACATATCAATGAATCCTGAGCTCTCCTCAGTTTCGAGTGTCATTAGTTTGACTGGTGCCATCTTCAATTGATAAAAGAATCCAAACCCCACAGATACTCACAGCCTTGGATTGAACCCAAGACCTCTTCCTTTTAAAAGGAGAGAGATGCTACTAGACTACAGAGCCTAGTGGTAATCAAATTAAGGTACAGTAATGTGGACAACAAATGCTACAATGACCACCAAACTGGAGAAAGAAAAATATTTGTATAGCTACATGCGGGTCTGTATTTGTAATTTTTTGTACAAATATACACATGTTTCTATTTCATCAACATACCATACCAATCTATCCTCAGTGGCTTGACTCCCTCATACCAGCAATTACACCAAAATGCCATCACCATGCCATAATCACCACACCATCATATCCACTTTTGTGCATTCTCTCACTACTGAAATTTCATTTGCCTCACCAATTGCTTTGCATGGTTTACTCACATTTGGAATGTCTAACGAGCAAAATTATAAGTTAAAAAGGAAAAGAAGAGTCTGACTGGAAGCAATGACAGAGTGCACTTGGTATATATCTCTAGTCATCACATTTGGATTTCATATTGCAGTCCAACAACTCTGGAAAAATGTGCAGCTCATTTCTTCTTTGTATTGAACATTTTACAGTCAATAGAGAGGTTTATCAGACATCTGCAGTGTTGACATGTAGATGTCTTATCTCGGTTTTGATGATGACAAACATGTGTGTTTGAGCATGATGATGATGACTGTGTTGGATGAAGTGTATGATGTATTTATACTGTTCTTAATTACACATGTTACATAGATTGTTTAAACTAACCTGTGGATACACATGTTAATTACGCATGTATTTTATACTGTTGTTAATTACACATGTTACATAGGTGATCAAGAGACATTTTCCTTGGCTGAAGGAAGAATCGATTCCATGAGATGTTAACAGATCTAATCTGTCATTTCTCCCGTATCCAGACACTATTGAGTGATCAAAAGGATATGATTGAGTAGTTCACTTCAGACAGGTTGAAGATCGAAGAACCAGATTGCTGATCAAGGAGGTTAAGCATTTTAAAGGTGGCTGCTTGCATTCGAAAAAGTTGTGATACAATGCCTAGTGCCCGGAGTGAATTGAAGGATTTGTATGAAATGAACAAATGTGTTTCATCATGGTTTATACATTCTAGCAGGTGGAAGAATGTATTATAATATTTTAATTTTTTAGACCTTAAGGCTTCCAATGATTTCTTGCAGTAAATGCTGAACACATCATACTTAGCCTTTTAGCTAAAATCTCTTTTTGGTTAAAAATAATAGACCTACTATGTTGAGTTTTGACTTACTATGCATGACATTTGTGGTTAGAAGGATTTTGAAAGAAAGAAACAAATCGATTTCTGTCCGGATAAATACATTTTAGCCGGTAGAAGAATGTACTATAGTATTTTTTACTTTCCAGACCTGGATGCCTTACATTCAGTGGCTTCTTCCAATTGGGTGTTGATCTAACCTCAAGGTGCAATATCGTTTACTAAATTTAGTGTATGAGACTACAAAATCGATACACACAACTTTTAGTTCTATAAAAACAAAGAAGGAATAGACAATGACCTTGTTCAAATAATTCAACTGTGTGATTATACAGGAAATTGCAAGCATCACAAAAATCCATGTCTGGAAGTCTGCCGCCTGGTTTGAACCCTCCAATGTAAGTTTAATAGCAATACCTACAGCTTTAATACTTATAACCTACAAAAAGAAGACAATTTGTTGTGTCAAACCTGTCTTTCGAAGACTTATCTAGGGGTAGATATTTTTATCAAAGTGCATACTTTTTGCCCATACATAAATACATATTGTATAGTTACTATTGGAAAAATAGTCCGTATGTAGTAGATATTACATCACTGTATTTGGGGGCCAAAATGGTTTTATGTGCATTCAGTTAAAATCTGAAAAGAGAAGGCCAGGTAAAAACTAACCGTCAAAGATCCAATTGTGGAGCAGATGCCAATATAAACCAATATATTTGTCTGCCCATAGCGTGGTTCACAATACAACATCAATACCAGTACTACAGCTACTGCTGAAGCTGTATACAAAAGAAATGCTGAACCAAACACATAGAAGCAATCAGCACAGTAACTGCCCATAGTAAATGAAAATGCAGAAGTAGATGTTCAATAGTATACCTGGTTGGATTGCTAATTCCCATATTTCTTCCACTGAACTCAGACTGCGTTCACTTGGTGCATGGAGCACAATTAAAGTAGAGCCTACTACACACAGTACACATCCCAGCATCCCCAATTTCCGCAACTTCTCTTTCAATAAAAAGTGTGCCAGGACAGCACTGCAGTAAAGCAAGATTTTTAACACATTGGTTTAGAAACTCAGGCTGCATTTGGTTGCATGAAATTAGGCCCATGGAAATGGATATCATAACTCACATACACAACTTACTAGCTTATCCTACCAATAGTTTAGAAATCAATTTGAATTTAATGAACTTCAAATGCAAGCAACTATCTACAGTAAAGCAATAATATGAATTCCACACAATTTGAATTTCAAATCAAAAACGGCTCTGTACATCCAAAAGCAGTTTAATTTAACTTTACCTAACAATTATACTCAATGCTCCTAGTGGTGTCACAAGCACAGCTGGAGCATAGATGTAGGCCACAAAATTGGAAAATTCCCCCACAATCACTGACAAAATTTGAAGAGAAAATAGAAATCTAGCTTCAAATTTCTTTACAACTATCCAAAAATTTGCAGGAAAAGAACAATTTTTACAATCATAATATAGCAATGCTTAGACTTACTAGTCACCATTCCGATCCACCAAAGCGGCTCTAACAGATAACCGTATCCACCAGAACCTTTAATTCCATAAATCAAATAACCATGTTACAGCATACACAAAACAGTTTATTTCAAATATAATTCATATCAGCAATTAAAAAATTTAAGTTCACAACAAAAATATGCAGCCAACCCAGAAAAAAACAAAAAGGACAAGGAACATCCATTTAGCATCCCAATCAGTACATATCAAGGGTAACTAAACAATCAGCTTGATTTGTCTAATTTAGCTCTTTATTTATTTAAATATCACCAAATTCTCTGAACTCCAAAACGTTATTAGTAATTATCATGAAACTAACCTTCAGATAACTCAAGTTTAACTAATCTTTAGTTCCCTGAGTACATGGTAAGGATAACCAAAAAATCAGCTTCATTTGATAAACTTAGCTCTCTATTTACTATATATCATCAAATTCTCTAAACTACAAAAGGTTATCAGCATTCATCATGAAACTAACCTTCACATCAAACAACTCTAGTTTAACTAATCTTTAGTTCCATGCTCTATAATAAACAAGATTCACCACCCTTGTTACTAACACTAAGATGACCCGAAACCAACTACTCATTTCTTGTGCTGACATGGCACTAGAACCAAACAAGCTGCACAAGATACTTGAACTTGCATATTGAACTCTACTCATCAAAGTCTCCAGTTGCTAGTCGAGCATCATATAAAGTATGCACATATCTGATATCTCATTAAACTTGACCCACCATCCTTTTTTTGCTAATGCTGACATTGCCCAAAAACCCTGAAATTGTTTCTTCGGCTGAAATGGCACAAGAACCCAAAATGTACACAAAATGTTCCCACTAATATAACAGAACTCAATACAATAGAATCTTAATCCCATATCAAATGGTGTTAGATTCATTTACTAGTTTTAGGCCGTTAGTGACTAGAACTAATTCAAATGATCCAAAATGTAAAAATGTAAGTCAGATTATAAGAAGTACAGTTCATGCTCCAACAAAATCTTGAAAAATTTAAGACCGACTTAACAAAATTCAACTCAACTCTATAGGACCTTAATCGCAAACCAATTGGAGTCAATTATATGTACTAATGTTAGTGTCTAGAGCTAATGTTAAATTGATCCCAAATGCCAAAATATAAGGTAAATTATAAAAATTAGATTGTAAGCTCCAGTAAAATCTTGAAAAGTTACATGCTCACATCAAAGAATTCTAATTTAACTAATATTTAGTTCCATACTATGTAATAAACAAGTTGTTACTAACACTATTATGTCCCTAAACCCATTACTCTTTTCTTATGCTAATATGGCACAAGAACAAAACAAGCTGCGGAAGACGCTCAAACTTGTATATTGAACTTAACCCACCAAAGTCTTCAGTTGCATAATTGAGCACATTTTAAGTTTGCAGAAATCCAATATCTCATTAAACTTGAAACCACCATCCTTTTTTTACTAATTAGGCATGCCCAAGAACCCTGAAATGTTTCTTCCGCCCAAATGGTACAATAAACCAAAATCTGCACTAAAATATATGATTGAACTGAACTCAATAGAACCGTCATCCAGAACCAATTGGGGTCAGCTACATTTACTAGTGTTGTGTCTAGAACTAATGTCAAATTAAACCCATATGCCAAAACATAAGGTAGATTAAGAGAATTAGATTTTAAGCTCCAATGAATTCAACGAGAACCTTAATCCAAAACCAGTTGGAATCAGCTGCATTTAATAATGATATAGTGTCTACAGATAACCTTGAAAAAAATCCCAAATGCCAAAGAATAAAAAATTTAAAAAATAATATTAATAATATAAGCTCCAAAAAAATGTATGAATACAAACTTACTGGCTCTAGCGCCGGAAGCACCAGCACGGCGGAGACCCCTCTTCTTGATGATGAAGCTGGAGCCGATAAAGGCACTGGAGACGACGGCGAGAATGAAGCCAGTGAGATTATCGGTGGAGGAGATGTAGAGAGACGCTTGTTGTAGGTTTGCAGTAGAGGAAGCCATGGGTCAATATTGGGAGTGAGTGCAGTGATTGTGATTGTGATTGTGATTGTGATGATCATCTTTCAATCAAACAAAATGAGTCATGAGAGTGAAGAAGAAGAATAGAGAGCACAAGGAAGGATTAGGAGGAGAGCCCATAATTAGAGTTGTGTTTTTGGCTGCTTGCTATCAATTGAATTGTGGATGTGAGAGTGCGAGTGAGAAGAGAATTGGACTGTACTGTACTTTTTAGTTCCTTCCTTACCTGCCAGTCCAACCACCAACCCAACCAAATGCAATTTTCCCGGCACGTATAAACATACATTTTGGGGTTTTGCTGTTATTATCACTTATCAGGATTCAACTTTCAAGTGTGCTGTTAATAGGGAAAATTGCATCAATAACCAGGATCTTGGATATCATTATTTTTTTCTTCTTTTTTTTTTTTTTCAATATCTACTCAGTATTTTTGTTAAATATTTAAGATGATTTATAAGTGTTGTTGTTTAATATTGGGGTAAAATTCACGTACAACTCCGTGAGGTATTCCGAATGCCAACAATATTCCCTCTAGTATCTGAAATGCCAAAGACACTTCTCTTTTCGTTGTTTGATAGCAGATCAACGAAACTATACATAGTGCATATGTGTCAAAAATAAGAAAAAGTAAAAAATAAAAATCAATAAGTATAATACTATGTGTACCACGTAAACACTATTTATGTCATTGTTGACCTGTCTTGTGACAACCAACAATGCTAACAAGATCAAGCTAACATGAAATTAACAAAATTTTAACGAAAAATTGAAATTAGGAAGTGTGTTTGACATTTTAGAAACTGGAGGGGTGTCGTT
>JAYMTT010001176.1:0-10243 GCA_036898025.1 Hypseocharis bilobata
CCCGATTGAGTTTACCCTTCTAACCAGGGAAAGGATGTCCCTTCCAGTTTGAATTTTTGCATCATTACTGCTGAAGCTAGGTCCACTGTCTGTTCTTTTTTCATTTGGCCATTCAGTCTACTTTATTTTGTTTAACTTATACCTATCTTATTAGTCTTCCAGAGTTCTGGAATATCTTTTAAATTCACATATAACAGAACCATAATGAATGAAATACAGCATTGCATGGGCAAATTACATTCTACATTCATATTGTGATCTTATCTCTAAGTGTTGGGAGTAAAACCAAACACAGCAATGAATTGTTCAGAGCAGCAGCACAATTGCACCGGGCAAAATTATGGGTAATTCCAAGAAAAGAATAAAAACCATCCTGGGAAAAACAAAAAAATTCCTGATCCCAATTCCTGACTGATCTACAAACATGTTTTTGAAAGCAGCATTTGAATTTCATCTTCTAACATCCGATCCAAATTCGCCAGCAAAACCTGTCCTCGAAATTTAAGCTGCCTTTGGCTTTGCCTTAATGCGCTTCACTCTCGAGTACAGGAAAACTCCAGCAAGGGCCACCCCAGTGCCTGCATCAATATCCAACCAAATAAAATAAGTCTCTTCAGGTGAAAAGGACGTGGGCACAGGAAAAAAATGAAGCATTCAACAATTAGAAGAACAAATTGAGTACTGCTTTTCAGAAGGAGATGTAATGCAAGTAAATTTACCCAGAGAATTGATAGGTGAGACTGGCGTTTTGAAGAAGAGGACAGAGCTCACGATAACCACCACACGCTTCACACAATTGCCCACAGAGTGGGTAACAGGGGACACCCTTTGCAAAATCATATATGAAACCTGCATGGTTTTAATTCACAAAGAATCAGTATCGTTCCAAGGAACAAAGATTGAATGTTTTACCCTAAGCATAGGTTACATATTTGACATCTTCCCTCTCACTCCTAAACTTGTAAATGCATAATTGATTTATAAGCAACTACATATTAAGAACGTATCATCATGGTATTCATGAACAATAATTGAATTCACAACCTAAAGTGTAAAGGATCCTACGAGTATAGAAAGATGGAAGCACAGAGTCAGTAGTAAAGAACATGAGCAGTGTCAAGGAGCATGAGGAAGACTCGGAGAACATATTTCTGGTTATTTATAGGAGAATGAACAGCATTCTTAGAAGGAAAAATGGGCCAAACAGTTGAGTTAAATATTCAAAGGTTACTTTATCTTTGATGCACAGGACAAGTAAAAACGTAAATTATGACTTGAAGAAACAAATGAGAAAAAAACATGACAATTCAATGTCTCACCTGTTGATAAGCGTGGAAGCAGAGTGCAGCGATAAGAGACCTAGTGTATAAGACTTTCATATCCAATCCCTATCATCAAGACAACAAAGATAATGAACATAGTTAAATGAAAAATGCTCATGTAAAACCAAAGCTAAATTGGATATCTAGCACTCCAAAGCTCGGGATAAGTACTCACAGCAGCTTGCACGAATGTAGGGGTAAACTTGACACCTTCCATGAAGATAGTCACAGGGGCTAACAGGATAAACGACATAACTGTTATAATTGAGAAGAGAGTAATGTTGTCCATAGATTCCTGTATAACAAAAAAACCACCAGTTAAGAGCCAACAAAAGCTAGATCACATGTATAGTTTATTACAAGAAACTGTTAAATTTAAAATGCTGAATAAGGTCATTTTGAATCATCCATAAGCACTCCCAATAGCTAGTAACTACTATACACTGGTGATTAACTTTAAATTTCAACAAGTTACATTACCTCTTTCTTAACCATGACCTTTTTGCTGAGGACGTTCCGAGATTGGTTGGTCACATTGGAAGCCATTGCACTCCAGAAGCCAGCCCTAATACACAAACAAAACAATATAATCATACGCCATTCAAGACAAGCTGTTTAGTTATTTTTAAATAAAACCTGCATGTTGAGCTTTATTCTGTCATTACAAAAAAAAAAATTATATGCATATTAACTTCTTACCAATTGAAAGACGCCTCAGTGACTGATGCCAATGCCACTCCACCAACAATTGGTAAAAGGGAAAGAACCACCCACGGAGTAGGAACCTGATGAGCAGAAATATAAAAATTAAAGCTAAAACAACTTAATTGCATTAAAATGCTGTGATATGTAAGCACATTTATTGCAGGTAATGCAAGTATCTAGACCTGCAACTGTAAGCACACTCACAAAAACATAGAAACTATGGTACAATTCAAATGGTCAGAATTCCAGCTGAGAAATTCGCACCTCTCCCAAAAACATAGCAGAGAGAACAACTGAGAAAAAGGGTTCCATAGCTTTGATTGTGTGGGTGAATGAAACAGCCACTTTTCCAAGACTCATATTAGTGAAGAGGTTACCCATTGTGTGCACCACTGCCAGTGGGATGATCGCAGCAAGCTGCCAAGATAACAGTTACATTAAAAATCAGAATACCTATCAAAAACCAAAATATCAAAACAGAACTGCTCCACATAAAAACAGATACCTGGGCACCGCTAATTTTGGGCTTCTTGTACAGATTAAAAGCCCACATAGACAAAACAAGCACAGTCCCAACTGCAAACTGAACTAGAGTGACGGTTACTGGGTAAGGGAAGACCTTCAAAACCTGTCAACAAGGAACATCATCAATTAGGCCCCATCGTAATCCTCTTGATTCACAATACTCTTCACTTAATGGAAATGCAGCTCTGGATTGTAATTGGATGCAACGATCTATCAAATTCCAAAACTCCAATTATGTTGCCAAAACCCTAAGCCTTAATGTAAATTTAAGAAATACAACTTCAATTCTATATATGAACAACTTACTTTTCAAAAGGAATAACTATTCGTTCACTTAGATTCAAAACGATCCATAATCTCTCTTGTTTTGATGAAAGTTCCTAAAGCATCCATTACTTACAGCAATATCAAGTTGCAAACCAAATGGCTTGGCGAGAATTTACCAATTTCATTAAATTACCTCCAGTAAAACCCACACAACCAATACAATTTACAGTTTCTTTGTATTTTCTGGACAAATAAAATATAATTTTCCTACCAAAACAAACAGAACTTCGATAGAAACGAAGCGAACTTCAGTACAGAAAACACTCGGATCGATGAATTTCTTCAAAAACAAATCTCAATCTCGCCACATTTTCTAAGCGATCTACCATTTCCACCTCTCCAAAAATTGCAGCACTCAAACAAAATCAATACTACTACAATCTGAGAACACACACCAATAAATCAAACTTACAGAAATGAACAAAAATGAAGTAAAACGAACCTGCTTGTTGTAGATATTGAAGTAGATGTTGAACAAGTACCACAGACCAAACAAGGCTCCCAGCTCCAACGTCTTCGAAAAGCTGCTCTTCTCGGCCTCGCCGGCGGCGTCGGGGACCGAAGTAGCCTGGACCTCGAAACGACTCGTCCTCGAATCGGACTGCAGCGGCGGCAGGGGATTCCAGGCTCTGAGGGGCGAGGGAGAGGAAGAGAGGGACCAAGACCGCTGAGGAAACGACGTCGCGGAGACGGCATTGGGAGAGGAGCCGGCGGCGTCGTGCGATTTGGAAGAGAAGCGTATGGGATTGAATCTAGGGTTGGCGCATGACGGACTCGCGAACTTCCGAGGCTTGGCGAGCGAGATTGAAGGAGAGAAAGTGACCGCCGTGCTCTGCATTTTTGAGATCTCAATGAGAGCAGGCGAGTAGGGTTGTGGAGTGGAGGAAGAAGAAGAAGAAGAAGAGTGAGGTGTGAGCTGCGTTGGAGAGTCCGCAGGGGAGCGAGGTTGGTATAACAGTAGTAGGTGCGCAAAGCGGAAATGTTAAAACGACGAGTATCTCGATGGTAAATGTCGCATATTCTTTGGCGTTTCCTTTCTATTCTAATCGTAGTTCTGCTTTTCTTTTTTTTAGCTACAAGCTAATTACTTATAAAATTTTACTACTTAAAGTAAATTATAAATTAATTAAGTATATCCAATATAAAGAAATTTGTGTTGAAATTTTTTATAGTATCTTGAGATTATTAGGCTCTATTATGTTTATTTTTACGTGTATGGAGAGAAATTCGATAAAATTATTGCATCGGGCAAGTATGTTAATGATGTAGAATTATTGTACTTGTAACCACAATGTCATTGGATCTCTAATTTTCACAACTATGATAACCAAACTATAAAAAATTTCTCACAATTTTTCTACATTGGTTGTCTTTGACTTGTCCAAAGAGATGAAGTTAACCTAGTATGTAAAAATTGACTTATAACTTTACTTATTGCGGAAAAAAAAATTATCGTATTTCATTATTTGAACTAGTTATTTAAAGTAATGCTCGACACAAACATATATGTAACTCGTGCCATGGGGCAAATTTGTTTATACTGTTATATAAGTTTTATTCAAATAGAATGCAATCACAAACTCTACGTAATAATCTCTTGTGTATGAGTATTTTATGAGATCTAAATGATAAAAATATCTTAAATCAGTCATAGACTACTTGTCTTTGATCTATCGAAAGAGAAGGATTTAACGTAATGTGCAAAAACTAACTTTTAATACTATTTACCAAGAAGAAAAAAAAGAATCATTACTTTTTATTATTTGAACTAATTATTTAAGGTGATACTACATTTAGACATATATGTAACTCGTACCGATATGATTAATATGCTCATGATGTTAGATAAGTTTTTTCAAATACTAAAGTGCAATCACAAAACTCTACGTGATAATCTCGTGTATGAATATCTTACAAGATCTAAATGATGATTAATATATTAAGAAGAAGAAAAATGTGGGAAGAAGACAGGTGAAGTGTAATTGAAGAGGAATTTGTATTTGACCTCTTGGTGTGGTGGTGGGGGTAGGAGAGAAAAATAAGTGGGAATTGGTTCGTTGAACTTGAAGTTCCCGTCTTTCTCGGGAAGTAATTTCCATTTTTCCAACAACCAGCAACTGTTTGGAAATACGTACCTAATTGTTAGTACAACAATGGTGCTTCCTCCTCCTCTATGAGATTCAACATGTGCCAAGATTCAAGATGTTTGATTGGATTTTGGAACCAACCCACCAAGAAAACAGATGTTTGATTGGGAAATGAAATTGACACCTAAGAATGCTAGTTGCCGGTTGGTCCAAGACTCCAAGATCCAGCTCCGGTAACGGTAAGCTACCCAGTTCCTGCGAGGTTGGATAAATCACTGTTTTACTTTTCTAAAATTGTTGTCTACATTTGAAGTTTGTTACAACTGTAGACAGTGGAAGGTCAATGTCAGATTATAATCAGTTTTGACCAGATTATAATTCAAGCCAAACATCTTCTTAATGTTTGCAAAATGCCAAATATAACCGTTATTTTGTGACATATAATGTATTTATTTATTTTTGTTTTTTTGTTCAAGCAAGTTATTGTGGGTAGGTGGGTTGAAATGAAGGTGGGGAATCTATCTACTTGACAAGTTGAAAAGCAAAGCCATCAAATTTTCATAGTATAATGATCAACTGAGCAGCAGCCTATAACAAGTTAGGATTGAAAAGAGAAAGCAAAAATGAAGTACTCCAATTAAAACATAAAAAGCCAAGTCCTCCTTCACATGGAAAATGAATATTCTAACATTGTTTTCTTGGAAGGTTGCTAGAAAGAATCCATAAATGGAGCTTATACTAATAGCACATCACCACTACCTTTTTTTCAAAATATATACAACTATTTCATATCTGGCTCCTCAATGTGCATATAGTCACAAGTCAGGTCTCTGGTGCCTTTTGCAGGGCCAATCTGAGAGAGAGAGAGAGAGATGCTTTATGCTTTCTCCATCAGGAATTTTGCAAACCGCAACAAATGTTGCACATTTTCTCCCCCTAATTTCCTGGAAAAGACTAACACATTACGCACCAAGGATAGAAATGTCTCAACAATCTTAGCTCAATGGTCTCTTGAAGAAAACACTGCAACTTCATTTCACTGAGTTCACTAATTTCTACACATACAGCTGATAAATACAGCACCCGTGATAACATTACACAAATGATTCACTCCCCTAGAGGGTAATGACAATTGCAAGTGTATAGACATATGCCTTCACGCTATTACATTCTTTTCAAGACATATATACTTGAAAACTTGCAGTCTTCATTACCCGGCAGACTGGGCAGACATCAATAAACCCTTCACAATCCTTGCAAAGACACAAGTGTCTACATGGCAATAACAGGACGGAGACTTCCTTAACCTTACAAGCTCTACAGTTTATCTGCTTGGTGGAGTTTGAATTTCCAAAACCATCTGCCACGCCTAGATGGTTCTGGTTGGTGCACGAGGCTGCATCATCTAACTCGCTGTCTCCACACCCTTCTTTTCCGTGCACAGCACCTTGTGCCATGACCTGCTGTAAGTTGCTCTTCAAAGCATTGACTACAGACTCGTTGTACTTGGCTCTGTAGTGCCACGAGTGCACCTCCATCGTAACTTGCTTAATTCTCTCCACTAGTTCCTTGTTCTTGCGGTTCATACTCTCAATTTCATGCTCTTTTTCGCGTAATCTTCTGCTAACTCCTTTCTCTATCGTGCTCAGAAAAGAAGCCGTGTGCCTTTGCTTCAGTTCCCTCACACCTTTTATGATGTTTTCTTCCTGTTTCAATTTCAAACACCAAGATGTGGTTTTAAAAATTATAAAGTTAAAAGCAGCAGCAAATCTATCACATACTGGCTATAATTTTTAAATGAAGTGATGTTAGCTGTAGCATATGTGCAGGGGACTGAAATTCAATTCTAGAGTATTGAGACACAACTCTTCAAAATTTTCATATCACATCTTTTTCACCAGATATCACCTTTCTTCCACGGGTGATGGCAATAGAAACGATATTGGCAACCAAAATTGAAAACGGTAACAGCATTAGTAATAAAGTTGCTGCTCAATATATTGAGTTAAATAGCTTCGTGTAACTTTTGTGTCAATTCTTATATACGACATATACACTATATGGAAACTAATTCAGGGAAAGATGCAGTTATCTGCAAACCCTGCTATTAGAAAGCAAATCTTCCAAAGCAAATAATGTCTGGGAACACTGCATCAACCAGAATTTTTGTATTGATACCATATTCCAATTAAGAAAAAGGAATATATTGTTACTCTTCTAATTTAGAAAAAGTCGAAGAATAGAATTTTGAAATATTAGGTAAAATTATATTATCATAAAGATTGATTGCTTCAACCTTTTTTATTTAAATCTTAAACTTTATTCATATAGTTTATCTATGAAATTGTGAAGCACCTACCACAAATATCCCAGGGTAGGACTTGGAAACCAATCAAAGACCATATGACCAGATTTAGCACAAACCAAATTCACACAGTTCTTTGATTCTGAAAGTGCAAATTTAATATGTCCTAACTCCTACATGCTGAAAGAGAAAAGTATACCAATAAAAGATTGATTCCAACTCTAACAGTAAATGATGCTGGTTGGAGTGTAGATATTGGAGATCAAAAGATATGTATTATGAAGTCAGATTATTACCTGAAGTCTGATATACCGATCAAAATCTTCTTTCTGCCTATCAATCTCAACTTTAAGATTATCGCCGAGGGACAAAATAACAGGGAGGGAAGCTGTCATGTTTTCACTAACAGAACTAATGGAAGAGTTGTGTTCATCTTCCTCATATGACAATCTCAACCCTGTAGAAACAGGGTTTGGATTTAGAATACTTCCGGCTTGACCAGCTTCATCTCGACAAAATTTATTATTCGAAGTCATCTGATGCTTTTGCGCTCTGGAAACAAATTCCACTTCCCTGGCTCTTTTAGTTGGCCGATCCATATTAGTTGTACGCTCATTTCCCATGTAGTTCAAGGGACCGATGCTGCAACCAACCGGGACTGTGACAGAATGCAACATTATCTTACAAGATTAGAACAATGATAAATGAATTAAAGGATGGAATAAATAAAACAAAGGGAGGGAAAAGAACAAGATGGCTCTCAGGGAAGCAAAGGCAATACAAACTACACTGAAACTTTTCAGCTAAGAAAAGCTGCATAAAGCAGAAACTACCACAGAAGATAATGAAAGACATGTTACAAGCAGATCTAGATGATGATGATTGACGTGGAAGGGTTCTCTCTATCTATCAAGGGATAATTTCTTCCAGTTTTATTCAAAACTTCATCCAATCCATGGATTGTGGTTTACTCTTAGATAGAAGTTGATAATATTGTAATCTCTATCACATGTCTTGACCTGATAATGCACCACGATGGTTGATTAACCACAATGGAACATTGCGTTCATGTTCTTAATTATGTTGCATGCAGTTATTGGGAAATGAAATATCATGATCATATGTTGTTTTGTCGAGGACAAAAATTCATACTAACAGGAAAAATTTAAACTAACGATCAGCTAGCAGATTAACTAACAAAAATGAGGCTACCTGTTTCTGACCTACCTGGCATCTTAATGACCATTAAACTGTTTCCCTGAAATTTTATGGTCAATCAACCACATTGGTAACTGATATTCGTCAACTATTGGCAAATGAAGAATCAGAATCATAAGATATTTGTCAACAAGTAATGTTCATGTTTATCATAAAACTATTAACTATCTATCACCTTTTCCCTTAACATCCATATCTTTCATGAAATAGAACAGACCCTCTCTCTTTATAAAATGGATGACGAAGCAAAGAAACTGAAGGAAAGCCTGAAACTCTTATCAAGCGATAAGAAGTTCAGAACATGCATCTTCATTAAATACATGTTTTCTATCTAACATGTATTCTGAATCAAAAAGACATAAAAATATGGTGAGTTTGTGACACTTCCTGCGTGAACTATAGAATAGAAAACCAACTTTCACTTAAACGATTGCTGCAGTTCATCGTATGGGTGTAGCATTAACACTAAGCGCATGAAAAAGCAATTTCATGCTAATTGCACAAACTAGCATCAAAACAGATACACCAAGCACAAAACAACCTTCCAACTAAGCATAACAGAACCAAAACACATGAGCATCAATAGCAACACGAAAAACAAACGCCTTCTTCATACAATCAAGTACCAAAAACATAACTTAAAGGGTCAAAGAGAAACTTTTGGGGGAAAAAGTTATTTGAGAACTCACGATTTTCAAACAACTGCAGCTGGGGCAATGCATTAGTATCATAATGGAATCTGTTCTCTTCAAGGAAAACAGGAAACATTGGATTGCCGCTGTTATCACCTCCAAACATATTCCTGAAGAAGATCAACACGTGCCGTCAAATTCCAAGAAACTAACCATAAGCATTATGTCAAATACACAAAACGAATCACAAGTTCTTGAATCAGGTATTCTTTCTAGAGGCAAAACCATCTGAAGCATTGTTGTGTAACAAAAGAAAACAGGATCCAAACATGTCTATAATCAAAGCACTTGAATCAGCTCCAATGTGCCTATATAGAGTGCCTGGAGAACAACCCCGATTACACAACTTTGTTCAAACAACAAAGACAACAACCACAGGCACATAAAACCGAAATAGAGCTGATCCTTCCAAAGCAAGATGCCTGGGAAGAATAATTTTATAATCCGTCCTACCCTGCAACAATGTCTTCAAAAGACAGCCCGATACGGAACCTATCTTGAACAAGAAATCTCTGAATAAATAAGCTTAGACACAATAACAAAACTCAAACTTTTTCGTTTTCATTTCCTTTGTTCTCTCAGGAATCAGAACACATAAACAAATCACAACGTCCCAAAAAAGCCACCACACAGAACATCAATTCATTACGAGCATGATCCATCCGATGTGATTCAATAACACAATCAAGAGATTCATTCAATCAAATTAGATGAAAACCCAGAAAGGGAAAACGAATTAGAACTTCAAAATAAACAAAACCCACCAAGAAATTCATCCAATCAAATCAAACCCATTATCCGGAGATCAAAAACAGAAGATAAAAAGCTCAACTTGGGCAACAAATCCGTTTGGTTCCAGAGAAAATCAACAAAAAAGTTTCAATTTTTTTAATTCTGGGTCGTTCAGTTTGGTCTCATTTCCTGCGTTTCCTAGCAAAACAAACGGAGCAGAATCGGGAAGAGAAAGCGCAATACCTGGAAAACTGAAGGACGAAAATGGGAAGAAGACGAGAGAAAGATGGGGGAGGAGGAGGCTAAGGAAGAGGAACCATTATTGGGAGA
>JAYMTT010001177.1:0-10237 GCA_036898025.1 Hypseocharis bilobata
TATTCAATTGTGGCGGTTATATTGGGCAAGCCATCAGGTATGTTAGTTGCTTGGTGGTGTGCACTGCATAGAGGTGTATATGTTTGCTGTCATTGCATCGGAGATTTTCCCTTGTTTGTTTCTTAGGTATATGTATTTATTCATCATTGATTTGCTACTTGTTGTCTCCTTGTGCTTTTGTAGCGTTTTTTTAGACACATATGTATGTCAGCTAAGGTGCCTGCTACTGTAAGACTAGCGAAGCAAGCCTTGATAGAAAATAAGTGTGTCGTCATTGGCCTTCAGAGCACTGGAGAGGCACGAACTGAGGAAGCTGTGAACAAATATGTATGTATCTCTGGTTTTGTGGTCTATGCATTTCTTTTATATTTGTGTTGTTAAGTGCCTCTTTTAAATCTTATTTTACATAATGAGTAGGGTCTTGAACTTGATGATTTTATTTCTGGGCCTCGAGAGCTGTTGCTGAAATTTGTGGAAGAAAATTACCCTTTGCCTGAAAAGCCTGAAAAGCCTGAACCTCTCCCAGGTATATGAGTGGTATAATTACTTGATTGCTTGTTCTTCATTTGCTTTCCTACTTAGCATTTCCTTCTTATTTTTCTTTAGGGGAGGAAAGTGTAAAGGAACTCCAGCGGAAGAGGCACTCTGCTACTCCTGGTGTGTCTTTTAAAGGAAGAGTTAGAAAAGTTGCCAAATGGCAACCTGAACTTCCGAGTGATTGTGAAAGTGATGAAGAATCTGAAAGTGAGCTTCTTCTTGCTAGATGGTTATGGATCTTTTGCATTTTGACCTAAATATTATTTCCACCATAGTACCATGGGTTTGAAAATGAGAATCTTTACTATCATATTCACTTGCACTCTTTTACATTGTCTTAATGTTGTCGTGTGGTTTTTGATCTGGGTCTATTTTTGACAACTTCCTTCTGAGCCTTTTTTCTACTTACTGGATAACCTGTTACTTTCATTGAAGTTAGTTTTGATATTGTTTTGCATGATTGTTATGAATTGCTGCTTTAAATGTATTGCATTACCATATGACATGATACACTCTGAAATTGCTTAACTAATTGCTTTCTGACACTGTATTTTTGTTCAATCTATTCAGCTGATTCTGCTCATGAATCTACTGAATCTGATGATGAGTTCCAGATATGTGACATTTGCAATACTGAAGAGGTAATTTCACTTAATGTGTTTGTATGGCTTGAATGTTTGTTGGAAGACTACTTAAAACATCCTTCTTGCAGGGAAGGAAGAAATTGCTTCAATGTTCTTGTTGTGGCAAGCTGGTTCACCCTGCCTGTTTGGTCCCACCTATGATAGATTTAGTATCTGAAGAATGGTCATGTCATTCGTGCAAGGAAAAGACAGAAGAATTTCTTCAAGCACGACATGCCTATCTAGCAGAGCTTTTGAAAAGGTTTGAAAATTTTAGAAGTTGTTCCTTCTTTCTCCTTTTCATTTTGTATTGTTATTTCCTTTGGCGTCTTGATTATATTAGCAGCGGGATTGTGTTACTGACTTACTGGTTTCCGAAAGCAATAATGATGTTTTATGAACCTGATGCAGGTATGAAGCAGCTGTGGACCGCAAGTCAAAAATTCTGGAGATAATTCGTTCTTTGGATCTTCCTAACAATCCTTTGGATGATTTGATCGATCAGGTAAGGACCACTGCATGAATATTAATAATCATATGATATGTTGTACAATCACTAAGGCTTGAACATTTATCTGATAACTCTGTTTGGCTACCACCAGAAGTTTCACTTGCCATTTTTGCTTTAGCATCATGTTTCAAGATAAAAGTTTATTTTGGAGAGCTCTAGGTTATTTGTGGTTTCTTGCTATTTCAATTTTCTCTGGTTATTTAAATTACTATTTCAATGTTTGCCACAGATTAGATACAAGTTAAATTGATTTTTACTCTGTAAGATGCCCATAATCTAAGTATTAAGATAACATAGTTTATATAATGTGCGTTTTTATTTGCCACTTGTGCATCATTATGGAGCTTTTAAAAGTTCTCTGGTTATTTTATGATAGTAGGTCGTAACTATCAGTATGAACAGTAATGAGGTCAGCTTATGGCTGCATCTAGAGTCTTCGTCCCTTTTGATCATACATGCAGTATTTGTGCAGCTTGGAGGCCCTGATAAAGTGGCAGAAATGACGGGGAGGCGGGGAATGCTTGTGAGGGCATCTGGTGGAAAAGGTGTTACTTATCTGGCACGGAATACGTGAGTTTGGGTACTCTTTTTCTCATCACTTATTGTTCAGTTTTATCTAGCAGTGGCTGAATTGCTTTTCTTATACTGTTTTAGAAAGGATGTAACCATGGAGATGGCCAATATGCATGAGAAGCAGCTATTCATGGATGGTAAGAAGTTAGTTGCTATCATTTCCGAAGCTGGATCAGCTGGTGTTTCTTTGCAGGCGGATAGAAGAGCAGCAAACCAGGTCTGTCTAGTTTTGTGAATTGTTTTTCCTTATACATAGCTTGGTTTGGCAGTACCAAGAATTGGACATTCCTGTGCGTACCTGTACATTACATGTGAATTATATTCTGCAATAAAATGTCAATACAGGTATTTGTATGCACCTTTTGTGATAAATACTGTCTGCATTTCTCATCAAATGCCCTTCAATATCTTCCTTGACAGAAAAGAAGGGTTCATTTGACTTTAGAACTCCCTTGGAGTGCTGACCGAGCCATTCAACAGTTTGGGAGAACTCATCGATCAAATCAAGCTTCTGCACCTGAGTATAGCTGGGTTTTGCTTTATACATTGAGTATCCATTCATCTATGAAATTCATAGGTGGACAAATATACTGGTATTTAGTAAATGCGCATGTAAGAGCTATAGTGGCTGGGTCACTTTTTGCTTTATCCTGTTTACTGAAAATGACTTTTGTATCAACCTTTGAAATAAGGATGTTGAAATGTATGAGAAATTGTAGAACTAGCAGTATTTGTACTTGCAGGAAGTTTAAGGTCAACTGAATAGGGAAAAGATGTAAGTACGTTGGTTGAGATGGATGGTCATAGAAGAACAATGGCCAGGAGTTGTATGGTAGAGGTTGGAGGACTGATCAAAATATGTGGGTTGCCATTAGGTAAATCTTAGTGATCTTTAATATAGAAAAGGTGCGTTATAGATAGAATGGTGAAAAGGGATTATAACTCTGAACAAAAGTAAATGAACAATGTTTTGCTGAGTTGATTAAATCTAGTTTGGTGGCCCAAATCGTTGTAGGTGATCCAATTGCATGTGTGATTAGTGTTGCTATGGGATAGGATGGTTGTACCTAATAAAATAAATGCAATTTTATTGATTACATTGAACAAATTATTTAATTGTGCTCTAGCTTTTCTCTGTCCAAGGAATACAATTAGTGTCGTTGATAATTAGGTTAATTGGTTTGAATTGACTATTGAGGTATAGATAACTACAATGGTTCACAACTCGCTTACACTTTAACAACTTGATGCAGTTGATCTACCAGATTGATCTATTCTCTTCTATGCTCTGCAGGCTACTCTTTACTAATCTTGGTGGTGAACGCCGTTTTGCATCTATTGTTGCCAAGAGACTGGAATCTCTTGGAGCATTAACACAGGGGGACCGCAGGTAAATTACATTTAATTTCAGATCATGGTGATCATTGAGCTTGTAGAAATGAATTGTAATTCTTGAACCAGTGTATTTTGCTTGATTTTGTCTCATTACATGGTTGGGAAGAATTGCAGGGCAGGACCGTCTTTGAGTGCTTATAACTATGATAGTGCCTATGGAAAGAAGGCTTTGATGGTGATGTATAGAGGAATCATGGAGCAGGTTTATATAGTCTTCTCATGATATGCATTTTTACCTCTTTATTCTAGATTTGCAGATTTTTTTTAGTTGATATTGTAGGAAGTAACTAGTGTTCAGTTTTCAGGATTCTCTGCCAGTTGTGCCTCCGGGATGTTCGTCTGAAAAACCAGAAACTATCGAAGAATTTATTCTCAAGGCAAAAGCAGCTCTCGTGTCTGTTGGAATTGTTAGGGACACAGTACTTGGTGGGTTTATTTGTTTATTTATTTTTTGCAATATTGTGCTGTTGCATTTGAGTATAACATTTATTGCTTTAGTTCCTCTTAACATTCTGTAAAAATATATTTTGGGTAAATTTCTGGTCCAATTCATTCTATGATAAGGTTTCTGGTGCACATATGTCATAGGGGTAATCTTTTAACTATAACATTATAATTAAATTATTAATTAATTTAACTTGAAGTTCCATATTTGATGTAGGTACTGGAAAAGATTCTGGAAAGTTCTCTGGCCGTATAGTTGATTCTGACATCCATGATGTTGGACGTTTCCTTAACCGGCTCTTGGGGCTGCCATATGATATTCAAAATAGGTCTGTGGTTTATGCAATAAATAATGATATTATGAGAGTAAATTTGGGCCTAAGATTTAAAAACATCACCTTCAAAATACAGGCTTTTTGAGTTGTTTGTCAGCATCCTAGATCTTCTTATTCAGAATGCACGTAGTGAAGGACATCTTGACTCGGGGATTGTTGATTTGAAAGCTAACATTATTGAATTACAAGGAACCCCAAAGGTTGGCTTTCTTACAAGATTTCTTGCAAATTTTACAAGTATGAATATAATGGCTTCCATTTTATTTCAGATTGCTCTTGGTAATCATGTATGAGGTAGCAATAGTGCTGTTTATTTTCATTATGTATGTACTAACTCGCATCTTCTCAGACTGTCCATGTTGATCATATGTCTGGGGCATCTACAGTGTTATTTACTTTTACTTTGGATCGGGGGACCACATGGGAGGTACTTTGTCTTTTTCCATGACTGGTCGGATGGTTTATTTCATACTAAGTAGAAGGCATACAAATTTGTAATTTATCTCTATTAGTCTGCAAGGAACTTGCTTGATGAGAAACAAAAGGATGGGCTTGGCTCAGCCAGTGATGGGTTCTATGAATCTAGGAGGGAATGGTTGGGGAGACGTCACTTCATTTTGGCATTTGAAAGGTATTATAGTTGAAATTTTCTATAACCATTTCCTTTTTTATGTTAATTGGATTTTTCGTTTTTATGGTGAGCATGCTACTAGGTACATAATTAACAAGTTGATGTTTACTAACAGAAGTCCTGATACTATCTTAAAGTTTGCCAAGGCTAACTTGTTATATTAACTTGTCAGAATTAAATGTTTTATTTGATAATGTCTGATAAATGATAGATGGTTAAGCATGCTGAAATAACAATACTGCAGACTCTCAGTTTGGAGTTTGCCTAGTCTTTTAGGAGAGATAATAAAACACGTGTATTCAGTTTGGTTAAACACATTGAATTTCGAACCTTTTTAATAAGAAACAAGGTGAGAATATTGGGTGAGATTACTTAAAAGTTGTTTAGTGTTCAAATGTTATTTTGTTCTTTTTATACAATAAGGAAAATACGTTAGATACTTGTAGATTCTAATACTGTTAAGTTGCCAGCCCAAAAGCTTAAGCTATTGGGTGGTGTGGCCCAACAAGCATATGAAGATCAACTTGGGTCTGTCTCCAATCTGTGGGAGTGGTGGTTCAGCACTCTCTCTCATGTACGAGCATCAGCTCACGTATAGTAGGCTAAATTCATGGACAAAAGAACCTTGACAAAGTGTGGTCCTTGTTAGGGCGACTTACATGGGCTGGTTATGATGCCGTGTTAGTTTCCAATCCAAAAGCTTGAGCTATTAGGTGGTGCAGTCCAACATTTATATCAAACTTTTGGAAGCACATGGAATTCTTTGTAGAAAGTAAGGTATTTGGGTAGCGCATGAAGAAGTTTTCAAAAAATAAAACTTATCATAGGGGCTAGGGTTTGGTTTCTGTATATTAAGATATTTCTTGTACTAAAGTTGTATTCTTTAGAAATTTCAGATGTGGATGTGCTTATGCAGTGAGATCTTTCTCCTTAAGGATGTTCTTCCCTTGTTTTCATTATATTTTATAAGCATTTTTCGAGTTTTAGAATTTTTCAAAGATGTACTTTGGTGTTTACACTGTTTTTACCAGTTTGACTCTAAATTGTGTTTCAGTGTTGTTTCCGGAATGTTTAAGATAGTCCGTCCTGCTGTTGGGGAGTCAATAAGGTAACAAATTTAATAAAGATTGAGAATTTGAGACTTGCTGAGCTTTGGAATTAAACTTAACATGAATCCACTTTGTTTTTTTTCTTCTTCAGGGAAATGCCTCTGTCAGAGCTTAAAAACAAATATAGAAAATTGACATCTTTGGAGAAAGCACGCAGTGGTTGGGAAGACGAATATGAAGTTTCGTCAAAACAGGTAAAAATCATTTAAAAATCATTTGAAAACTTTTAATTCTAGAAGTGTGTAGAATTTTATGTCTCAAAGATTAGTTTACTCCTTAGACAAATAGTGTAATACCATTACTCTATATATTTTCAGTGGTTTAATAAACTGTCTTGCCCTAAAATTATCTGTTGAATATGGTAGCACATTTTCATGTAAATTAAAAAAGATGATTATACAGTTACTTCAATTTCTGCTGGTTGCTGTATCAGTTAATCTATTTTCTTATTGTTTTTAGAAGTTTTATTCTCCCTGCCAGATTGCTTTACGGGTCAAGAAAATTTCTCCCTTTGTTATTTATCTTAAATTCTTCTCAAATAAAAATTGCGGAGTAATTTGGTTATCCAATGCAGGCAAGGCAAAACGTTTACCTTTCAAGTCTACAAATGGCTCTCTATTTAAAAACTATGCCCTTGATTAGCTTGGCATCCTCTTGAAGTTGATATATATGTCTTGTCAATCTGAGTTCTATTGCCGTTGAATGAGAGAAACAAACCTATATTCAGGTTTCGGTGGTTGATCATATAATTGGAATTACCAGTTGTCTATGATCAAGTGGTTGATTGGGATTTGAAAAAATTGTATCGTATAAATGTGATTTAGGAAAGTGAACGATATTGGTTTACATTTCTTTTAATTGTTATTCTTTATATGCCCTAAAAAAAAATTCATTTTATTTGTCAGAATTAATTTCATAGAAATTTGTGTTATAGTTTTTAATTATCTTGTTGACAAATTGTCTGCTGTTAGATGAGTTTATATGCCTTTTGCTGATGCTACATTGTCATTTCCCCGAAGCTTACTTTTAACTTTTTCCTGTAGTGCATGCACGGCCCCAATTGTAAGCTAGGAATCTTTTGTACAGTTGGCAGAAGACTGCAGGAAGTAAATGTTTTGGGTGGACTTATTCTTCCAGTTTGGGGCACAATTGAGAAGGCCCTTTCTAAGCAGGTAACTTAGCATAATATTTATGTATCCTAATAGGCTAATCCCTAAATGATTCTGTAATTTGCACGGCGAATTTGAATCTTTCACGCATTGCAATTTTCTTTTTACTCTGATCTTCTCTGGTTTAAGGGATGACCTCTGTAATGCATTGTTGAGCCAGAAAGTGTCAGTTCAGCATGTTTACTCTTATCTGTCTATGTTCTATTGCATCATATATTAGGGACTACAACAATATATGTTTGGTGCAAGTAATTCATGCAAAAGAGAATAAATTATGCCATTGAGTGCTCCTCTTGCAAGACTTTTTTTTTGGCCGCCCATACAGCCTCTGAGTATTACAAGCATTGTATTTGTGGTGGGATATTAGCTAAGAGGAGCTCCAATGGAATGTGGAAGTGGTGGTCTATGTAATTTATGGAGACGAGCATTACTCTAGTGGCTGTGGCGTCCTTCAAACTTTAGAAGAGTCAAACTTATTGGTCCATAGATGATTAAGTTCTTTGTATGGTGCAAGCTGCTTTAGTTGAGGATCGTATAATTAGGAGGTTGAGTGGTAATGGGATCCTTTTTGATATGCATAGCTTTCTTGCATGGTTAGCATTCTTCTGTGGTCTAAAAAGTACTGATTGTGGAACCTGTGCTGTGTCATGGTTACTGGTCTTTCTCAAGGTCACTTGATTATCACATGTTAACGAGAAATTGAAGCATTGGCGTTTGCTTCATTACTAGTTGAATTAGTGGAACTTTTCTGTTCCTTTGGCGGTACTGCCTTATTTTCTTCATTACGTAGTTAAATTAAGTTTCAGTTCATATGACATACCAAATTGCTTACTCTATTACAGAGATGTATGTATGTAGACAAATTATTACAGAGATGTATGTATGCAGACAAATTATTATATAGTTCTTGGCATTGCATGAGTTTCATTTATAAGTTCTATACACCCATGTGTTAGGAGGTATACTTTTTCTCCATTTGGTATTAAAAAAAAATACAGTTTTCATGATATTTGTGATTTTAATTTACTTTGTTTTATAGGTTAAAATCTTCTGTTCTATATACCTAAGCATAGATAATGGTTTCCTTTCCAATATGCTAGAACTTTTTACCACAATTTCAGGTGATACTCGTTTCACATGTTTAGGCTATAGATACCCGATCTAGATTTGGTCTTTCAAGTTCTTACTAAGTATGAGTGTGGCTGGACCTAGAATTTTCATCAACATAACCCATAGAAAGGGGATTCAGAGTTAAAGCCCTGAGTTAATATAATATAAGAATAGATTTTTTTATTTTCCTTTTTTTCCCTGTTAATTAATCTAGTAAGATCTATGGATAACATACAGTTTGTATCAAAATCCATTGAAGGATATTACCTATAGTTAGAACGGACAAAATTTTCATTCATTATCCTTAGGACTCATCTGTCTCCCTCCCCGAGCACTCTTTCTCCCATGTCTTGAACACTTCTTTAACTGTTGGCCCCTTTTATAATACTTGCACATATACTATTTTTAGCTCAGCTTAGCTCTGTTGTGTCTAATTGCAAATATAGAAGCAATTTGCAAAGAAAAAGAAAGTTAAAAAAGATAAAAAAGACAAAGATCACAGAAAAAAGGGAACGAGAAACCAAAAGAAATTGGAATTTGTAACATCTTTTATTTGAATATGTATGTGTGTGTGTGTGTGTGTCAATTAATATCTGTTGATGCTATATTTTCACTCATATGGGTCTCATATTATTATTTTGTGGTTGAATTGAAGCTTTAATTTACAATTTTGTGAAGGAATTTTATCTGTAACATCAATGTGCCCTTACCAGAACAGAGCAGCACCTCTTTTATTACGGTTCGTTAGTCTAGACTGTGTTCGTAAAAAAATGTTTTTTTTTTGTGATAATTGGAAGATGATATGTTGTTTTTTCCCCTCCCCCAATGTCTCTCTCTCTCTCAGGTAAAAAATGAGGCATGAATTAGGCCAGTTTGAGTGGGTTTATAGTTTTCGTGGATCCAAATTTTCTTAGTTTTGATTAGGTGATTCATTGCTTGAGATCATATTTTTGGTTGGTTTTCTTAAGATTTATCATTTTTTTAGTTGTTAAATTAAAAGAAAATATCCAATTATCACCATGATTTGACCCTCGTGACTTCAACAGCATTTGAAAACTGTCGGTGTAATTGCTGCCAATTGAATTTATGTTAGTGACTGGACCGTCATGTAAGAGCAAGTCAGTGAATTGACAGACATTAACTGCCTATATCAGTGTCTGGCCGACTATTACTTATGTCGGTTAATAGCTGCCAGTAGTAGTCTGGGAGTTTGACCGACACCGAACTGTATACAATGGCGCTTAGCCGACATCACATGTTGATCTCCATGTCGGTTTTTATCGGTGTGTCGATAAGATTCTTATCGGTTTTTGCAACCGTTTGTGTGTCGGTTTCTATCTGACAAACCGTATGCTGTTTTGGATTAGTAAAAAGACGACTGATTTGGCCGAAACTAACAGTATGTCGGCTAACTGAGCATATCGGTTAGCGGCACAGAATCTCGGTTTGGACTGTTACTATCAATGTCGGCTTATGGCCGAAGACAACTCATGTCGGGTTTTATCTGACAGACTGATTGTGTCCGACATCAACAGTTTGTCGCTTTATAGCCGACAATGTCGGATTATAACCGACATTACTTTTCTTTGTCGCTTTCCTGCCGATAGAAACTTGTTATGTCGGATTTATGCCGACACTACCAATATATATCGGTTCAAAACCGACATAACTTTTATTTGTCGGGTTTTCACCGACATAACTTTTTATTGGTCGGTTTATAGCCGATATAAATTGCTGTGTCGGTTTTACGCCGACAAAACAGCCTATGTCGGGTTTGAACCGACAGGCATTCTTTCGGGT
>JAYMTT010001178.1:0-10237 GCA_036898025.1 Hypseocharis bilobata
GTCTGTGACAGAGGAGGAATGGGAGGTGGCAACCATTGCATTGGAGGTGGTGGGTGTCAAAGGCTCACAACCACTGCAATCAGAGGTGCTACTATGGAGTTATAAGATGGTGAAGACCAGAACTCAATTTGGGGATTTTGGGTTTTGTTTTTGTTTTTTTTTCTTTTTTTCCCAGATTGTTAGTGGATGTCAAAGTGGTAAGCCACAATGGCATATCTTAATTTCGATTTACATTTTTGATTTTTTTTTTCATGTGCCATGTCAGTAAAGAAGGCCATGTCAGCATTCTCTAACGGAAAAATAGATGGAAGCTGATGGTGGACACTCAATCTATATGTAAACCAAAACTTTGGGCACCACAATGCACAAAAAAAAAGTTTGGACACTAAAGTGCACAATTGAATAAAGTTTGGCATCAAAAAGTCACTTCCACCAAAAAAGTTTGAATTTTCAGTTCTCAACTCGAGTTAATTGGGGGTTTTGACTTGAGTTAACTTATTTATTTATTTTATATGACCGGAATTGAATAAGACAAAAAAAAACATATATATAATTGAAAACCGAAACCTTACTGCCATGTGAATAAATTCGAAACAATTACTCGTGGTAGACTAGAAAACTAACAAGCTTAATTTTTATAATTGTGGTTTGGTCATAAATGTCGGCCATTTTATATGTGTGTATATATATAGTTATTTATTACGGAAATTGAACATATAGCAAGGAATATAAGTAGTTAGCTCTATATTGTAGTAGCTGAAGTATTATTCATCAGTACCTAATTGCTTTTTGTCTTTTGTTCCATATATAACGAATTGGGAACCACTGCTGGCCGAGTCTCTACAAATTACAGCTCTCGATGTGAGCCTAATCTCTGCAATAAATGTTATTAATCGAGATTCGACTTCGAGAGGTGTGTTTGCTAGCTACCAGGTCAGTGCTACTCGATCTATTCTTAGTTTTCAGTTCGAGTATCTCATTAATTATGTTTTGATTAATGTGCAGCAGCTTCTAAACTCAACATATGGTTCTATATATGTATAACAGGGAAATAAGTTAATAATGGCAGCAAATTCAGTCTATGCTAACTCAATAGTTCCTGAAGTTCTCAACGATGAGAACTACAAAATTTGGAGCAGTTGCATGAAAAGCTATTTATTGGGTCAAGATCTTTGGCATGTTATTATTTCTGAACCAGAAACAGCATCGTCATCATCAGATTCATCGAAGAATGTTAATGCTTGGACGAAAAAGAATGCCATGGCTTTACATGCCATTCAAATGTCGTGCGGGACAAACTTTCTCTCCCAAATTGCTGAAGTGGAATCTGCCAAGGATGCCTGGAATCTCTTGAAATCAATAACAAACCATAAGGGAAATTCAAAGATCGAGGCAGATCAGCATGATAACACAATAGGTACAATATTAATTACCGAATTTACTTAATTTTGTGTAATATATATATATAGATATAGATATGCTAAAGTTAAGTTAAACCATGCAAGATTGTTCAGTCTCTTAAAAACTGAAAAGGAAATTGGAAGTTCATTTGAGAAAAATCTATATTTAGTATATTGGTCATTTAAATAGGAACGGAGGTAGTAATTATTTGTCTACACTATACAGATGAATACTATGCTCCCTTTATCAAAGCTGCGAAAGATGGGGACTTGAGCACTGTGGAAAAGTTCGTTCATTCTGACCGTCAAGTACTGACCGCAAAAGTTTTTGAGCAAGATGGCACAGCTCTCCATCAAGTATTAAGGTTTGGACATGTAAAGATTGCGGAGTTTTTAGTGGATCTTATGACACCGCCTGATATGGAAATACAGGACAAAAATGGTTTCACAGTTCTAGGAGTTGCAGCTTTGTACTGTCCCAGTATGTCACAGATTGTACGACGCATGATCTCGAAGAATCGGAGGTTGCCTAACATTGGATATGAAAGAAGAATTCCAGTTATAAAGGCTGCTGCAAAAGGTTACAAAGATTCCACTCGTTTTCTTTACAGTGTCACCGATAAGAATATTATGAGTCCTAGACAAGGCAAAGTGGGTACCTACCTTCTTCTCAACTGCATCGGTACCAAAATATTTGGTAAGATAATCAACAATGCATCGTATGTATATAATTTGAAAATGATTTTGTATATATGTATACACACCGATCATATAATAAATTTGTAGCTTTATGCATGATGCTTGCATGCAATAGATGTTGCATTGGATCTTCTCAAGCAATTCCCGGAATTGGTTTTGGTTCGTGGGAAGAAACATGATACATATCCAATACTGGCATTAGCTAGAACGCCTTCTATTTCAGTTGAACATGACAAACCAAGTATTACATCTCTCTCTCTCTCTCTCTCTGAACTAATAGCTATAGCTGTCAATACTTGTTCCGAATTTTGAGATTAATTCTAATACATAGTCCACCATATGTCGGAAGGATTATTCAACCAATGGCTGTCGAAATGTGGAGCATACTTGGATATATTACATCTACGAGGTTCTCTCTCCCCTTTTTTTTTTCTTTTTAAATTGTTTTTTTTTCTTCATCAATCCTCATACTTGATTGGGTGTCTTTTTTCATCATTTACTCATTTTAGGAGATAAGAACATGGATACTGATCAGAAATTGATCCATGATCAAGCCCTAGCCATTCTCCGATTCGTTTGCAACTTGATATCAACTTTTGATGTCAAAATGATGAAAGAAGCTGGTGTTCGTGACGCCATGTTCATAGCTGCAAAAATTGGAAATATTGAATTCATTACTGAGATGATTAGAGCTAATCCAAGCCTTCTTCGGGTCACTGACGAGGACAATAAAACCATATTTTGGTATGCTGTTCAAAACCGTCAAGAAAAGGTTTTCAACCTAATTTATGGGATTAATGCATCGAGAGAATTCCTGCTATCAAGTAGGCAGGACAAAGATCATAATAACATATTACATCTCTCAGCCATATTAGCACCTTCTCCAATACTTGATCGCACTTCTGGTGCAGCTTTGCAAATGCAAAGAGAATTGCAATGGTTCAACGTATGTAAATCCATCTATATATCTGATTATCTGACTGATGCCATTTTAATGTGTATCCCATTATTAATTTTTTCCTCTTGCTATAAATTAAGTTTTAATTCAAACATTTCATTGCAGGAGGTGCAAAGTCTTGTCAAACCTCGATATAAAGAAGATTTAAACAAGGAGGGCGTAACTCCTCGTAAATTGTTTTCTAAAAGCCACAAAAAACTGGTCAAGGAGGGGGAGAGATGGATGAAAGAGACAGCTGAGTCTTCTACTTTTACTAGCGCTCTCATTGTGACTATTATGTTTTCTGCAGCATTCACAGTTCCTGGGGGTAACAATCAAGATACAGGACTACCACTGTTTCTTAGTAAAGTTTTGTTTAAGATTTTTATAGTATGTGATGCATTATCTCTCTTTTCTTCCGCTACTTCAAGTTTAGTGTTTCTAGGAATCCTCACGGCGCGTTATGCTGAAGATGATTTCCTCGTAACGTTGCCCAGAAGGTTAATGATAGGGCTTTGCTCCCTCTTTTTTTCTATAGCAAACATGATGGTAGCCTTTTCCACTGCCCTAGCTATCATGCTTGATGGTCAATTACAGTTCATTTTACCAGTTGTGTTGCTTGCTTGTATTCCGGTCATTCTTTTCTTGTCATCGATACTTCCCCTTCTTTTTGAGATCTATATGTCCACATTCGGATCAAGTATCTTTGACAAGAATACAAAGCTTCCTAGCAAGAAAGAAGACAACAAGAAAATGATCAACCACTCAGGGGCTCAAGTGTAGCTTACCACTTTGGTACCATTCTTCAAAATGTTTGATCGTCTCTTTATTTTTTTTTCTTATGATGTTATTTAATTTGTGTAATATTAAGAATAGAATAAAAGACAAATTCTTTTTTTTATTTTGCTGGAGTAGAAAGAAAATCATATCCATGTAAATATACTGATATATTATATATGTCCAAAAGTTGCAGCAAGGACAAACATGAAATATATATTATACCGTGGTGCTTCGATCATGAAATGTCAACAATTAATTCAGCTGATATTCTTCACACAAGTATAACAGTTGAAGCAACAATAACTAAGCATGCCAAATCTAGTACCTATCAAAATTCAAGTAATGTACAGGTTAAGGTTAGATTTTAAGGTTAATTTCTTTATATGATGTTGTTTTTCGTTTCAGACTTTAATTTGTGAAGAACTTCTGCCATTCATGAATACTACATATATGTGTTTTTATTCATTTCTTGGTTCATATATATATATATATATTAGCATAAACACATTATTGTCTTTGAGAAGATACTTCAATCAGGTTAAGATCGACTCACTGACACCAGCAATAGCCTTTGGCGCTTAATGGTGATCAGAGATGAGACAATTTGGATTCACCTACTTTAGTAGAGCTTAAATTGAAAGCCGCATGGATAATTAATCAAGATGAGGACTCTTATAGTGAGAGGAGTCCGATATGGATATCCCATTATTCATATGACTTGAAAGAAAGACGGATGAGAGATCTCGTGTTGGCACTTAAGATGATGAGTGCCTAGAGAAATCGACTTAGGCACCTGGAGGCGACTGTAATTAAGATTTGTACAACGTTCATCCAGAGTATGACTTTTGACCGTGCAATTTGAGAGGAGACAAAATAGTGATAGCTACTTTCGCATGTTGCCTTCATTCATGAGTAATTCGGCCTAACAGAACATTGCTAGGAAAACAATTGTTTTTTAATTCAATTGACATAGAGTACAGTAATAAAAACTTAGACTTGCCTGATAGGCCTGAGTTGGCATACTTTCCGGTATAAGAGCTGAGTTGATAGACGAAGGTTACATCAGTATATGCTGGGTTACTAGACTCTGAGAAGTGACTCGATCCCATGTAGAACTCAACATATCGGATCGTTCTCTTGCGCCATATGTATGAGTTTTTATCCAAAGACATGGCCCTATTTTGGCAAAAGGAAGATCATCTGAGTTCAGATTACAACATATATTCATTGATCGACAAACTATGTTGCCGATTGATTGGGAAGAACATAGTTGTGAATACATTGTTGATTACATATATGGATCGAGCATAGCTCTTAGAGGGATTAGAGTTGCTTAGATCAATGTGACCAAATGAACCTGGAGCACATCAAGGCATCGCAATACTATGTAATTTATTTCGAGTAGTAGCCTCTATGTTGGCCTCAATCGGTTCCTAGTGTAGACCTCTCAAGTCCAGGTTTGCTCGCTGGTCACACGACCCATTAGTCTGTGTGGATCTTGCTAAGATGGGTTGATGTTGTACCTATTGTTCTATGCCCATCATGAAGGAAATTAGGTGTGGGTATAAGACGGGCTGAAAGTCCAGTGCGCCCATGATAAGCTTGACCCATTATCTAGTTATAGACTTGAGCATGATTCGAAATCAACGAGCAAGGACTATTTGGAGGAGGTGATTATGCCCATCAATTTGGAAATTAAGTTTGATTGTACACTTGTACGAGTTAACCCAATAAATTTTTCCCTCATCGAGAAAAATCAAGAACGAAACAAGATATCTAGGACTAGTTACAAAACGGGTGGGCGCCCACTTAGGACCTGACATAGTTTTTGCCTAGTTGATAGTAAGCCATACTTTTAGTTGAAAGATGAAAGTGAGTAGTATGAACTATGAAATTGGTTTTTTTCTAATTTGAGTTTTCTATGATCTTAGGAGCCAATGGGATTGTAAATTGTAATAAGTATTTGTAGGTCAATCTTGATTCTAACTATGTTATTAAGCTTTTATGTTTCTGAATTGAAATTGAGCTCAGAGAAAGCCCATTTCTCTTACCTACCTAATTAAAATTGGTGTCTGATGGAATATCATTAGTGTGTTCATCTCTTTGTTAGAATTTCTTTACAATATTGAATTTTTAATTTCATGGGTTTAATGTTGATAATTGTTATATGTGATAATGCACTGCGAATGAAGTTATTTTTTTCCCCTCTTATCTTGAACTTTGGGGAAGTTCAAAATGTTTGATTTGCTTCATTGAGTATAAAAAGCTTCAATCTTATGGATTCCTTGCTCTTATGTTTGTTTTCTTGTGGGATGTAAAGTTGTTACTTTAACAAATAGATAACGATAGAGGACAAAGAGGCTGGGTTAAATTGGGTGCTTACCCGACCTATGGCACCCTACCAGCGGGATCTGTTATGGGATTGAGCAATAATGGTTTTCATGCATGTACTTTCCTTGCCTTGATCACAATCTAGCAATATGTGCAGAAATGCTTATGCGATGTAAATTATTTGTTATTGGTTTAACATTAAAATCACTGTTTGGATTTCTGAGATAACCGAGTAAAATCGCAGTTGCATTAGGTTAACTGTACTGTATTTATGGTGTCACAGATATTATCAAATATATTTGTATTATGTTAAGACTTTGGCAAAATTTGTGAATTGGTTTGATAACACCGTATTCACAGTAGTGAACTATCACTTATTCAAAAGTGAGGTACTTGGATATTTATGATAATCTTGTTGTACTTGTTTAAAGTTCTAATTGGTGCCGTGGTGTAATATATTACATCGTAATACTCTTTCGGATTTTTCCATATATGCTTGTTCTGTCCAAATGTGGAGAATAATTATTGTCATTTTACAATTTAAAAGGTTCCTGTGACATTAACCCTTCTGAGAAAGATCTACTGATTGCGTGTGTTTTCTCTTTATTTGCTATCTCTATGACAGGTCCAAGCAGTGCTATTACTGTTGGGAGGGCGTGACGTACCAAGTAGTGTACCTAGCTCTGAGTTTCTGCTTGAACAGAATGCCAACGTAATCCTTTATCACTACCATTTTGCTCGCAGAGTATGATTCGTTAAGTTTCACACGTGTTTTTATATCTTGCATTCCAGGGTGTAAGTGATGCCTCTCGAGGTTCAAAACTTTCACGAAGAATTGCCTCCCTGGTTAGGTTCCGTGAAAAGCGTAAAGAAAGATGCTTTGAAAAGAAAATTCGGTACACTTGCCGAAAAGAGGTTGCTCAGAGGTAAGTGCAAGATGTAATGACAATTTCTGTGATGGGGGACCATAGAGAAGCTAACTTTGTAGATGATTGTGATTTTATTGATTTTGGTTATCAGTTTAAATTTTATTTAGGGTGATAATACTTCACCTTATGATTTCGATACTGCATTTGTTAACCATAGTAGATTTCTGTTTACAAGGAGCAGAAGTGGGATCTTAACGATCACTTCTTGTTCTGTAGTATTTTTTATTGTAAGTAGGCTTATTTGATGATGTGGTAAACTTGATCCAATTTCTTGGAGCACTTCTAGACCTCTCATGTTCTAGTCCCTATCCCCTATAGTGAACTTCTCTTACTAGCTTGTTAGATTCTATCGATGTGCGCTGAAAGGGGTATTTAGCTAATTACTCATGTAGGCACCCAAATATTATGCTGTTCTGTATGCCTCTCTCTCTCCCTCTCTCGTCGATGGACGAGCATTTTGTTAACATTTGAATTGACTATAAATTATGAAGGTTGATGTTAAGCTAAAGTTTGTTATTAATTGCAATTTTATTTCTGCTAGGATGCATCGCAAGAATGGACAGTTTGCATCTGTGAAGGAGTCTTACAAAACAGACGAGGGAAACTGGGATTCAAGCGATGGCACACCTCATGTTGAATATGTGTGAGTTTAAGTTGTAATTTTCATATAATAATTTCAGGTGTCATCTTAATTATTATTATTAACTAATACTAATTTTGTACTTGTTTTTTGCTGGTTTTTTTGGTTGCATTTTTCTTTCAGTGAGCGTAGGTGTCAACATTGCGGGATAGGTGAAAAGTCTACTCCAGCAATGCGACGGGGGCCAGCTGGCCCTAGAACTCTTTGCAATGCTTGTGGGCTTATGTGGGCAAACAAGGTAGGTAGAGTCTGTTGAGCAGATTGCTCCATATTCATGTGACTTCTGCATTCATTCATTGCATGTATTCTTTTGTTACATAGTCAGGCAAGTATTCTATTCTAGTTGCGTGAATGAAAAATGTTAATTAAGTAAATCCCCAAAAGATAATTTATGGATACAGCTGGGATGTATCTGTATTGTGCTTGTGTCCCTTGTTTATTTATACATAAAAGAGAGGTCTAGGGTATTGCTTTGTTCTCTAACATGCACATGCATGTAATGCATACCTTTGGAAATTCTTAGTGGGATAGATTGCTGCTCTTAGAGTATTCATGTTTAACACAAGAACTCTGTCCTGACTAGTAGCTCAAGGACACTTTCTTCCAACGGAATGTATTGCAGTTCATTGTTGTTTGTGTTATGTTATATCCTTATGTAATTGTGAAATATATTAAGCTTTTTGCATTGGGTCTAGGGTCTCATTAGTTGTCAAGTTGATAAGCCTCCTTGCAAAGATATTTAATTGAAACATGATAGTCCTGTAATCCTCTTATCTTTTTAGGTTTTATTAGTATAGTTATCACATGCTATTTCTTTAATATTTTATCTTCTGTGTTAGGAATACTATCATTGATTATAAGTTATTGGAGTTTGATCTATACACTGTTCGTCTTGTCACATTGATAGTTATAACATTCAAATTTGCTTATGCTATAAATTTTAGTTATTTTAGCTGTAAAGATCTTCAAAGTGTGCAATAATACTCCACAATTTTTGTTTTGCTGAGCATATTCTCAATTACATTATTTCATTTGAAGGGAACTTTGAGAGATCTTTCAAAAGGGGGAAGGATTATTCCTCTCGATCAAAACAGGCTGGCATGTATTCTGGGACTCTTGTCCCCTTTCATAAAATTTCCTTCTATTTTATTTATAAATTTCTTCTTTTTAAATAGAAAATATTGTAGGGCTCCACTTTTTTCATTCAACTTTGCTCCAAATAGGAATATACAGTCTTAGTGATGTTGATCTTATGCTATTGCTTTCTATATGGAACCAAAGTTTTTTCATAGTTGTAATAACACAATCGTATACTTGAGTGGCAAATTTGATTATGTACATAATCTCCCAGAAACTTGACTGATATTAACCTTCAACCATGGAACTAGACAATTCCTATCCAGACCATGATGAGCAGGTATCATCTCTTTGAATTGGTTATGATTCAGATGAATGAAGCAAATTGACCTTTCTGCTTTTAGTTTGCTTTCTTGAAAAAAATCTACACATGTGACTATCAAATTGCTTTTTTAGTTTCTTCATGTATTTTTTGGTGAATAGGGTGTTGTTAGTTAACCTTAAACATGCTTGTTACTATGTTAAAGCTATACTGTTGAACATAAACCACTACTGATCTGTTGTGTCTTTTCTTGGCCTCTTCCCGGTTAAATCATTAGGGAAGTCCAGATGAAGTTGATAACGTTCACAGATTGTATATTGGAATGACATTCTGCTTTTCATGGTTTGAACGTCAATTACAAATCCTTTCTTTTGAATCAAGGCTGTTGAGAAACACATGCAAACTTTTCATCATCGTGAGAAGAAAAGGGTAAGAGCTATGTTTTTCTTTTCTTATCTTTTTCCCTTGTATGTATTGTTATGAATTTTTATTGTGAAGTGTGAGAAAGTCGAAGGTGTTTGAATGAATCTCTTAACACTGTTCTTTTGGTAATGTCCAGTTGCATCTTTCCTTCATTGATTTGATTGATGCCTATGGGATGCTTTCTATACAGATGTCACAGATGAGGGTGTAAATGATGGTTGAAAAATAACTAGGAATGCTTAGAAGAAAATGAGCCAGCTCCTTTATTATATATAGACATAACTTGCTAGGATAACAAGAAATTTAATTTTTCATGGTTTAGCATTACTATTAAATCACCGACTACGTTTTAATTACGAGTTTGGTTTTACATGATTTTCATTTGTGCTGGATATATGAGTAGCCGCAAACAACTCTTGATGTTGACTTCCTTTATCTAAATGTTCTTTTTTTCTCTTACATGCTCCTATTACAAATAAGTTCTAATACTTGTTTTATCTTGTCCATATATGACCGTGCACCTTCTTGCTCTCTTTGTTACCGTTAGTTTGAACTTAATTAAACATTAGAATTGTGTATGTTTTATTATTTTCTTCAATGAAGTCTGATATTATTTATATCTTTTTTGTTTGTCAGATGTATTATTTATCCTTTAATGATAGAGCATTGATCTCTCTCTATCAGGCTTCTAGATGCGGT
>JAYMTT010001179.1:0-10236 GCA_036898025.1 Hypseocharis bilobata
GAAGAATTCATGCGGGAGACCATACGTGACGGAATGCATCTTGTGAGATCATGAAATTCGTATGCTACCAGTTGTTATTTGGAAACCAATTTTGTTGGCAAAGTCATCTCTGTACTTCTCCTTTTTAAGTTTTGGTCTCATATCCAATGAGGTTAATTTCATAGCATCTTAACAAGGTAGAAAATTTCATAATGTTTTCTCGGACTTGTCACTTGACTACACTTGGTGGTTTCAGAGAGAACATTTGGCTTCATCACCAGAGGGACTTAACGCCATTGATTTATCAAGCTGAAGCTGCACAACGAGGAAGGCAGGTAAAGAGGCTAGGATTCAAGCATGGCCTCGCATTCAGTTTTGCTAATATAGTCAAGAATCCTAGAGCTGTTGCATCCAAGGTTTCCACCGCACAACCTGCTGAGGTAACTACTTGTAATTACTTTTATGTTCTTGAATTCAATCTCTGCTATTAAATGTCAAAAGCTGTGGCCAAGATAGCTTATTAGTAAAGAAAGTGAGACAGATAGATCTACTAGCTCTGCAAGTGCTGAAAATTATTTTGTCATTTTGAAGAGTATGGTGGCAGATAAGGTCATTTTAATGAGCTTAGTAAATAGCTTAAGAAGTTGTGTAAACAGATTAACAGGTTATCTTACCTGAGATGGCCTGGTTAATAAACAGGTAAAATGGATCGTGTCGTGTTAACTTATTTATTAAACAGGTGGTGTTTGTGTTTGAGATTGTTGACACGATTAATAAACGGGTCGTGTTCAGGTTGAGCTATTCGTGTCATACGCCTATGTTGACACGACTCGTTTACACGAATTGCCACCATACTAAATAGAGCAACAGATATCATACAGGTGTCTCTTGGCTGGTGCCTCACAGCTGGTGCTCTGAAGAACATAGTAGATTAGATGCTAAATGATTAACCCATTTGGCTTTTAGCAAAACAAAATAGCCCCACTGCAGGTCATTGCAGGATCAGATAAAGATATATCTCTCACATGGAAAATAAGGTGTACCCGTAAAAAAGTTCTTTATTCCACTATATAAGGAGCAATGCTGAGCAGATGAGTACCACCTTCCACTTCACAGATTTTTCATAGATATCGGAAGATCTTTTTGCTCAAGAAAATGCAGGCTCTGAAGGCTCTCACCTATGATGAAAAGATGTTAGCAAATTATGTGCCACTCTATGTCATGCTCCCGGTAAGTCACCAAGAAATCTTCTCTGTTAGTGTTATATTTGTGTATACAAGATACTGATAAACAAGAATCTATGATATCTTCTGCTGTGTTTTCTTTTCTTCTCCTCTTGTATCAGTTGGGAGTTGTTACAACCGATAATGTTCTTCAAGACAAAGATGGCCTCGAGAAACAGCTCAAAGAGTTAAGAGCAGCAGGTATTGATGGGGTCATGGTTGATGTCTGGTGGGGGATCATAGAATCCAAAGGCCCTAGGCAATATGACTGGACAGCATATAGGGAATTGTTTAAGCTCATTCAACAATGTGACTTGAAAGCACAAGCTATAATGTCATTCCACCAATGTGGTGGGAATGTAGGGGATAGTGTTAACATTCCAATTCCCCAATGGATACGTGATATCGGAGAATCAGATCCTGATATCTTTTACACCAACAGGAAGGGCAACAGGAACAAGGAGTATCTCACTCTTGGTGTGGATAACCGGGCTCTCTTTGATGGGCAAACGGCTGTTGAGGTAACAAAGCTTCATAATGTTAAATTATGTTTGTGAAAATGAAGACAAGTCTTTATGTCATGTATTTATTTCCTAGATGATAAATTGGGTTATCAATTTATTCAGATATATAGCGACTACATGAAGAGCTTCAGAGAAAACATGTCTGATTTTTTAGAAGATGGACTCATAGTAGACATTGAAGTAGGGCTTGGTCCAGCTGGGGAACTCAGGTACCCTTCTTACACATCTAGTCAAGGATGGTCTTTTCCTGGCATCGGAGAATTTCAGGTAGAGACTGGTTTTTATGACTTGAGAAACCGAAGAGCAATCTCTTCTAAGTTAGAACTTAGAACTATAACAGACTTACCAAATACTGCAGTGCTATGACAAGTATCTCAAAGCTGAATTCAAGGAGGCTGCAACTAGTGCAGGCCATCCTGAATGGGAACTTCCAGACGATGCAGGTCAATACAATGACAAACCTGAATCTACAGAGTTCTTTAAATCAGACGGGACGTACCTTACGGAAAAAGGGAAGTTCTTCTTAACTTGGTATTCTAACAAGTTACTGAGCCATGGTGATCAGATCATGGAGGAAGCCAATAAAGCTTTCCTGGGCTGCAAAGTCACATTAGCAACAAAAGTAATTCTCTAACTCGTAGTACCAGTACTAACCATCTCATATCTTATATAAGTCGAATGGTTCATTCACACTTGACATCTTGTTGTCGAAACAGGTATCTGGTATACACTGGTGGTACAAATCTGATAGCCATGCTGCAGAGCTCACAGCAGGATACTATAACCTGAAGGACAGAGATGGATACCGACCAATAGCTAGGATGCTGTCAAGACATTATGCAGTTTTAAATTTCACATGTCTTGAGATGAGGGACTCTGAGCAACAGGGTGATGCTAGAAGTGGACCTCAGGAACTTGTTCAGCAGGTAAAAACTGAAATCTAATCCACACTGAACTCTTCTTTGTTCAGGACATACATGACTGAGAAATGATGCCGGTATGGTATAATTGTAGAACACTTAATTGTGTTCTATAGAAAATTTGGATAGAAACACATGTTGTAAGGCACGTGATAACACATTGAAAAATATGTTGCTTCTTGACGCCTCACATATTCATGTGAAGGTCTTGAGTGGAGCTTGGAGAGAGAACATTCCTGTTGCGGGTGAGAATGCGCTTTCAAGATATGACAGTGCCGCCTATAATCAAATACTCCTAAATGCCAGACCAAATGGTGTCAACAGAGAAGGCCCACCAAAACTGAGAATGCATGGTATGACATACCTCCGTTTGTCAAACGATCTGCTACAGGATGGAAATTTCAGTTTATTCAAGACGTTTGTGAAGAAAATGCATGCTGATCAGGTAATTAAACAACCTCCGCTCGTTTACTTAAAGAACACCCAATATTTCTCACTGTTTCTCCCCCAACTTTTTCTTGCCATACCTTATTTCAGGAGTACTGTCGAGACCCAGAGAAGTATGGGCATCACATAGTTGCACTGGAGCCATCGAAACCAAAGATTCCAATTGCAGACCTTCTGAAAGCAACCACACCAATGGATCCATTCCCATGGGATAAAGAAACAGACATGAGGGTTGGTGGTGGCGGTGCACTTGCTAATTTGATAGGCAAAATCCGCTCTCTTTTTAAGAGAGATCGCGGTCAATAAGAAAGGGAAGCAACTGTTAAGCAACCGTTATGCGATGCTAATAAATGCTTTGCATTACAAATGTCTGTACTGGTAGTTTAAGAGGCAACTCCTTTTTCAATGAAAGAATTTATGTTTCACCATTTCTTGCTGAAATATACATTTCCACTTCTGTTTGAATGTTTAGCTGAAGAACAAAGTCCCACCATAAGGGTCTTGGTGGTGCTGATTATGGTTTGTGGACCTCGCTTAGCATGCGAGGGTTATCCAATTTTTGTGGACCTCTCTTATTATGAAGAGCAAAAGCAATGCCAATCTCTCACACTAGCATTTTGTTCTAAGAAGTTAAAACTTAAATCTCTCTCAAGCATTCTATCAAACACCTTCACTGCCATTCCAAAAATGTCATTTAATACAAAAGATCCCTTTTGGAGATGCGGGGTATCGATCCCCGTACCTCTCGCATGCTAAGCGAGCGCTCTACCATCTGAGCTACATCCCCATGTTGTTCATATTATAAAGAAATATATCTAGTTTATTGGGTAAAATTTATATGAAATCATGACAACTGCACACAGAGAGTTGGGACATTGAGGGAAGGAGAAAAGGGTATACTTATTATTCCAGTGGTTTCTGATAATGGGTTTCTGGAATTTGTGGGTTTTGGTCCCGCCTTTTTGCCACAATGGTTCAAGCTTCTGCAAGATTAGAATTTATCTTTTACTGGTAAGATTTTGCTTTCCTTTGTAATGGGATGTTCACTTTGATTTTGGTTAGATTGTTACTGCTAACTTGTAAGGCCTTTGATCATAACATGTTTATGTGCTTGCTTTGGATCAAAATGGTTCTTTGATGGGAATCATGGATCATCTAATTAATTAAGTTGCATCAGACAAACATTTATGATTTTTAGTGAGAGATTCAGTTCAAATTTAGTTTTGAGGGTGTCTAATTTGTTTTTGTAACACCTAATGACATGATAATTGGTGCAAAACTGGGGCAAGATAGTGCATCTGATTGGTTTAAACTCTTAAATTGCAATAAGATGGATATAGGTGGCTTGGAAGATGAGTAATACAACTTAATATCGCAGGTTTTATAGGATATTGTACTTGATAGATTCGACTCGTTTCTTTTTGTGGCCAGGAAATTTTTGGGGATGTTTTATCTTGTGCTGAATCTAATAACTTTTGGTTTCAAATTCCCATTTTCAGTTTAGTAGTAGTGAATTCAACATTGTAAAAGAAAATGAGTACCAGACCAGAGTTTGTCGAAGAAGAATTCGTGCAGATGGTCATATGAAAGGGAATGCATCTTGTGTGATTGTGGAACTCATATGCTACCGAAGGTGTTGCAGTTATAGTTTGGATTTTGGAAACCAATTTTGCTGGTAAGTCATCTGTGCACTCTTGTAAGTTTTGGTTCAAGTGTTTTACTTTCAACAGTTGACTTAGTCTTGGCATCCTATGAGTTGGACCATAGACAAAAGAGCAAAAAAAACTATGTATAACTGTTCAAATTTATGAAGAAAAAAAAAAGAAAAAGAAAATGGAAGTAAAAAGAGCAAAAAGAAGTAGGTACTGCACAACCAATAAAATGGGCTTCAAGACTTGATATGGTCAAGAGAGCCCCACAGGGTTCTTTATTTGCATGCCTGTTTCCTAATGCCTGATATGGTGAAGTTTCTTTCTAGCTTCCTTCACTGAACTGTTTCTTTAGAATTTTTTAGCCCAAATTCTCTGTTAATTTCTCATCACAACACTACCATTTTCTCTTATCATCACAAGTTTGTGATTGGAATCAAAAATGGCAGAAGCAGTTCCATTTGGTATTGCCACTAACATATTGATGAAGTTGGGGTCCTCCACTTTCCAAGAAATTGGGTCAGTGTTTGGTGTGAAGAAGCTTAGGGATGTTGTCTATGATGCAGATGATGTGCTCGACGTATTTTCCACAAGAGCTTTGGGGCGTCAAGTGGGGAATCAAGGCAACAAGATGAAAGATCAGGTACGCAGGTTCTTTTCCTCTTCGAATCAGCTTGCTTTTCGTTACAAAATGGGTGATAGAATTAAGGGTATAAGGGAGAGACTGGATGAGATTGCAGCAGATGTGTCAAAGTTCAACTTTAGGGAGAGAACAATAGATATGGGAGTTGAATGTAGCGAGAGGAAGCAGCAGAGTTACTCTTTTGTGTTGACTTCAGAAGTTATTGGGAGAGATGAGGATAAAGAGAGCATAATAGTAATAGAAGTGTTAATGTGCTCGAGCAATAATCAAGAAGGTGTCTCCATCATTCCGATTGTTGGCATTGGGGGGTTGGGGAAGACCACACTTGCTCAGTTGGTGTATAATGATGAAACGGTAGTGAAGTTCTTTGAAGAAAGGATATGGGTGTGCGTTTCAGAAAAATTTGATGTAAAATTACTTGTTGAGAAGATGATGAAGTCTATAACGAATAGTGAAGTTGGGAACTTGGAGATTGATCAGCTGCAAATCTGCCTTCGTGGGAAGTTAGCTGGGAAAAGATGCTTGTGTTGGATGATGTTTGGAGTGACTGTTACGAGAGATGGGTTTGTTTGAAAAATCTATTAGCCAATGGTGCCCAAGGAAGCAACATTCTGGTAACCACTCGTAGTACAAAAGTTGTTTCTGTTATGGGAAAAGATTCACCATTGTTTTGGGAGGTTTGACAAAAGAACAGTCTTGGATTCTTTTTGAGCAAGTGGCATTTAGAGGAGGTCATCATGGAAGAGTGCATTGAACATAGTAACGATTGCAGAGAAGATTGTGAAGAAGTGCAGAGGAGTTCCTCTTGCTATCAAGACTTTGGGAAGTGTAATGCAATCCAAAATAGAAGAAAGGGAGTGGTCGTCGGTTCAAGAAAACGAAATTTGGAGGTTGCCTCAAGATGAAGATCACATTTTTCCTGTGCTAAAGTTCAGCTATGATCAGTTGCCTGTTTGCTTGAGGCAGTGTTTTGCCTATTGTTCAATATTCCCAAAAGGCCACACATAATTCGTAAAGATGTCTTGATCCAGCTATGGATGGCACAAGGCTATATTCAATCCGCAAGTGGAACCCAGAACTTAGAAGACATTGGTGAACAATACTTCACGGATTTATTGTCGAGGTCATTCTTTCAGGAGCTTGAGAAAGCTTACTCTAATAACAGAGAGAGTTGTACAATGCATGACCTTATCCATGATCTTGCACAACTAGTAGCAGGGACGGATTGCTGCATTGCAAAAGTTGATGGGAAGAATGTTTCTGAAAAAGCCCGTCATGTTTCTATTGGATATCATTTACCACCTTGTTGGGAAATTCCAAGAGACTTGCTTAAAGCAAAGGGCATTAGGACATTTTTGGCACCTATAAATGGGCTGGAAACTGAATCAGTGCAAGAGACATTGATTTCAAACTTTCCGAGCATACATGCACTGGGTCTAGATCATTCAAGCATCATGAAGCTGCCGAATTCAATTGGAAAGTTGAAGCACTTGAGATATCTCAATGTCTCTAATAATGAGGCGATGGAAAGACTGCCTTGTTCTATAACCAATCTGCCCAATTTGCAAACTCTGAAACTCTCAGGTTGTCGTAATCTTAAGGAATTACCTAAAGATATTAGTAAATTGGTTAGCCTCAGATACCTCCTGATTGACGGATGCTATAGTTTGACATACATGCCTTCTGGGTTGGGAAATTAACTTCGCTGCAGATGTTACCAAGATTCATTGTGGCGAGGGACAAGGAGCAGTCTTCATCTAGTGGTACACTAAATGAATTGAATGGCCTAAACCAGCTTAGAGGTGAGATACGTCTTGAGAACCTTGGAAAGGTAAGAGATGCTGCATTAGAATCCAAGGATGCAAATTTGAAGGAAAAGAAATACCTTATGTCCTTAACACTAGAATGCAGCAGCTCAGTAGAAGTGAATGATAGTAAGAAGAGTGAGCTATTGTTGGCAAACCTCCAACCACATCCAAATCTAAAAAAGTTGAAGGTGATGGGATATGGGGGCGTGAGGTTTCCAAGTTGGCTTTCGTTGATCACGAATCTTGTTAGAGTCACCATAAGTAATTCCAAAAGATGCCAAGATCTCCCACCATTAGATAAACTCCCTAGTCTCGAGTATCTCAGTCTTATGGAATTGACTGCTCTGGAGTACATAGATAATGGTGGTAACAGGTTCTCTTCTTCATCGGCATCAGCAGTTTTCTTCCCGTCTTTAAAGACACTCTTGATCTCCAAGTTGCACAATCTGAAGGGATGGCAGAAGGAAGTAGCAGCAGCAGCAGAACACCGGCGTGTACCAATTCCACCATTTCCTTGTCTTTCTCATTTAATTATCGGGGACTGCACTAAGTTGACATCAATTCCATGGCATCCACAAGTTGAAAAGGAGTTGTATCTGTCGAATGTAAGTGAAAAGATACTAAGAATATCAATGACAGCAGAGGCAGCACCGGAGAGCGCCACAAAAACAGCAGGAGCAGCATCATTTCCCCCATTTCCATCATACCCTATTTCCAATTTGAAGTGTCTTTGTATTGAAAGAATTACAGACCTAGAATCCCTACCGGTGGAGTGGCTGCACTCGCTTCTCTCCACACTCTCTGCATCTACGAGTGCCATAGACTAATGTCTCTATCTCAAGGTATGAAGAATCTCACTGCACTTCAAGTGCTGAATATTGAGAGTTGCAGCGAGCTTGATCTGTTCAATGATGAGGATAGTGATGGCATGATGCAATGGCAAGGCCTGAAGAGGCTTCGTTATTTGACGATAAAAAAACTTCCAAAACTGGCTACTTTGCCCGAGTGGATAGGTAACCTCACATCACTTCAACATCTCGAGATTATCAAGTGCCCCAGTTTGACATCACTGCCTGAAGGGATGCGTTGCCTCACCTCTATAAAGAGGCTGACAATCATAGAGTGTCCCCTCTTGAAGGAAACATGCCACAAGGAAACAGGTCAGGATTGGCCAAAGATCCCTCACATCCCAGTAATTAAGCAGGAGCTTTACTCATGGGAGGAAGAGTAAGATTCTGCAACAAAACAAATATCCTTTCACTTCTTCGGGTAAGTATATAACTTTTTATCAACCTCATTCTTTCACATCATCTTCTTTATAATTTTGTATGTTCTGAGCAAATATCTCAGTAGATAGTTGATTTTGTATGTAGAACCAGTTGCAGCAAGGTGCAAGGGTCTAGAGTAGGTGCTTATTCAATCCAGAGGAGACTACAACTGGAACGTATCATTAGCTAACTGATCAAATGGTTTAAACTCTTTAATTTGAATAAGATGGATATAGGTGGCTTGGAAGATGGATATAGTGTTCATTAGATTATTCTTGATAGATTCGACTCGATTCTTTTTATGACCAGGAAATTATTGGGGATGTTTTATCTTGTGCTGAATCTAATAATTTTTGGTTTTGAATTCCCATTTTCAGTTTAGTAGTAATGAATTCAACGTTGTAAAAGAAAATAAGTACTAGGCAAGAGTCTGTTGAAGAAGAATTCATGCAGAAGATTATATGAAAGGGAATGCATCTTCTCATATCCAATTTAACTTCATAGCATCTCAAGGTAGAAAATGACACAATATGCATGATGTCTTTGCAAATCTTATTCTTGTGTCTCCAATTTCAAAATTTTCTAGGTCTGTCGAGTTATGATCATTGTTCTGCATCAAACTTTTTACAATTTGTTCCATGTATTTTGTATGTAGATGCCTGCAGCCTGCAGCATTAACGATGCTGCTTCGACAACTGAGGAATCTGTAGGCTCTAACAGAAATAGGTACCCCACTTTGATCTTTAGATTCTACGACGACTTATTATTTATCTGTCTAATGTTGTTGTTAAGAATCATCATTTGGATTTTTGATTCTATGCTTTATCTTTATAGGAAACTACCAACTTATGAACCTTGCATTGCAGTAGCGGGCTTATGCTGCAGGACCACACCTAAGCCTTGACTACCCGAAGAAGCACAACCAGTGGAACCTTCAAAGTGGAGAGCACAACCCGAAATTGATTATTAAGTGAGGATCATTTGTCTAAGTGACTTGAGCTAGAGTTTTCACCATAATGCATGTTTGAAAATTGAAACTAAAGACTAATTAAAGACCTAAGAAGCTTGTATATGTGCTTTTTGTTGTTACAGATTAACCTAAGCTACTTTTCTGGATCGACTTATAATTTCGTTTTGTTTCAAGGTTTTTCTGAAGAAATAACATATCATCAATAGGGATGGGTGACAACCCAGAAAATTTTTCTCATATTATGAACTAGTCTGTCCTTAAAAACACATTAATAGTATGAACTACCAGTCACTAATCTCTATGTTTGAGCCTCCTTATATTCAATTTTGGTGTGACTAGAAGCACCAAAAAGAAATCTGGAAAAAGAGTGAATTTTTCCATTTCTTATTTTGTTCACCAAGTGGTCCATCTCTATCTCACTGCTCAGTGCTCATCATAGCAGTTTCAGTTTCTTCAATCAAAAAATGTCTTCTTCAGAAAAGAAAAGGGGAAAAAAAGGAGAATATGATGGCAATTGGACTGAAGGAGACCAATTTCCCATCTGACAAGCATTTTTTTTTCCCTTATTATAATAGGTGGAGTGGACTCAAGGAAAATTTTGCCCTTCCAATTCAACACATGTCATTATTGTTTGCAAATTGTTAATTGCCAACTCAAATTATCAAAAAATTGGTTTTGGCTTGGCTTTTGCCTACTCAAATTATCAGGAAAAAAAAAATAGTACTTACTAGTACAATTGGTTCTTGCCAACTCAAATTATAAAATAATTTGTTCCAATACTGCGTGTTAATAATGTCAACAATGT
>JAYMTT010001180.1:0-10233 GCA_036898025.1 Hypseocharis bilobata
TGTGTTAACAAATTGACACTAATAATTGATTAATGTATACTGTTCTCAATGCGTAAATTCTCCTCCATCATGCTAAACACATGCACTAGCTAATGTATATCATTATTGTCTCAAAGAGACAATCTCAAAAAAAAAAACCTCTTTACGAAACCATTTGGCCTAAAGATTAGTCAAATTAGGCTGATCAAAAATTTTTAGAACCGTCCAATTTCGGGAAAGCGCAAATTGCAATTCCATATAAATACTTATTATGCATTTGGAAAATTTAGAATTATAGAAAAATGGCGCCCAGAAATGGGTGGACCTCTGTCCGTCCCTCGTAGTCCTGTCTCCGAACTAATTCTTTCTCGTGCCAAAAATTAATAAATGTGATAGTAATCAACGAGGAATCCCGATCATTAATACATGTATGCTTCAATTTTAAACCAATGAAGGAAGGATTGATAAAAAAAAAATATCTAGGGGGCCTGCAAATTTAAGAGTTAATGCCACTTATTTTAGGCTTTCGAGCAAACCTCCAAAGCTGTAGAACTAGAGCCCCTCTCTCTCTCTCTCTCGCTCTGAAATCTAAACATGTCAAAGAGAGAGAGAGAGAGAGAAAATAGCTTCTCTCACAGTCTTCACCTTTGCCACATTGTCTTGAACAAACAGCAACCCACACCACACCACAAGTGTCCTTCAATTTTTTCTTCAGTTTCTCAAATATTTTCATCACAAACAAGCTCTCTCTCGCTTTGCTTGCATGCTCCTAAGGAGCACCATATCATATATACACAGAAAACACACGCGCGCACACAGAGACAAACCCAACAAAACCATTAGGCTTTTTATTAGCACACTGCAAGCAAAGCAACACTTACCGTCTCTCTCTCTCTCTCTCTCTCTCTCTCTCTCTCTCTCTTTATTCACTCACTGACTTTGTTTGTTCTATCTGTGCATGTCACGACCCCCCACTCCTTTCTTCTTCAATCTTCATCATCATCTCATGATCTCCTTGTCACTAATGGGTAATAGTTTATTCTTTTGAATTTTGATTTGGTGTTTCCTGATTCTGGTTCTCTGGTGGAGCTGGTGGGTTTCTGGGTTTTGTTGTTGTTTTCAATTGGGTCGTAATGGGTCCTGTCAGAGGGTTCAAAAAGAGGAAGAAGAAGGTTGAAGGGAACAATAATGCTTCTGGGTCTCCGGAGAAAGAGGGCTCTGGTGGTGATTGGTGGGATGACTTCTCCAGGAAGATTATTGGTACTATAATATTTTTTCTTTAAGATTGTAGATATTGCTCTTGTTGATCATTTATGGTTGTGCTAGATTTTACTAGTGTTTGATTTGATTGAATTTTGCTCCATTGTTTGAATTTAATTTTGTCTTGAACTAATTGGGTTTATGCTTTCTCTCTCTCTATTGGTCAAGTTACATGATGGTATATTGTGAATGCATTTGGGTACTCGTAAGAAGATCCCTAATCTGAGTTTTAAGTCATTCTTTATCTTACACTCTGGTCTTATCGTGGTTTTTAATGTGGGAAAGATAACACCAACACAAGGTTTTGCATTTGGGTACTCGTAATAATAAAGGGCATGTAAGGAATATCTGCTCTTTGTTTTACTGTAAAACAATCTCCGATACATTTTTCAGTGATGCTTTTGATGTACTTAAATCATTTCAAAATAGGTAAACTGGGGAGAAAAGAATTCGCTTGTAACTTGCTATTGATTGTGTAGTTCAGATTCAGCTTTTGTTGAAAAATGTAGTTCCCTTTGTAGGGTGCTTTCCCTTTAAGCTACTGCCAGTAGGATGTAGATTCAAAGAGTTTACTTACGCACTTCAATTTGTGCCTAAATATCATATGGTTGTATATGGATGTAATGTATGAGTCTATGGTTTTGTTTAAAGAAATAAATGAACCAATGCCCTTAATTTTTTAAATCAGATGTAAAGCTTTTAGTTGTAAATGGATAGTATTGTAGGCAACATTTTAAGTGGAAAAATGACGACTTCTGGTACTGTAAGCTGGAATTTGTTCTGCAGATATATCTGTTATTTGATTTGTTATATGTGCTGTTGCCTTAGAAATGAGAATTATAGTTGTCAAGGACTGGCTTTGAGCATCAAAACAGTAGGTCAAAGTTCTTTTCCTTTATGCAAGTGTCAATTTGTCTTTTTTCAATGTGAGGCAAGAAAGAGGCATTCAATAACTAGTTAATAGAAGGCGTGGCTGAAACCATGAAAAATGAAGTTTGCTTCCAGACCACGTAGATGATCACCCCATGGAGGTGAGAAATCAGATCATCTACGTTGGCTATATTCCACATTCATGGTTTTTCTCTACATGCTAATGATTGAATGCTTGATATTATTCACTCTATTAGTTGCAAGAGGTTGATTTTGAGGATTCAGAATCAAAGCTGATTCTCCATTCTTTCTGAGTTCCCAAACTTAATATGATTGCTTCAATGGAGAGAACTTTTGGATGATGCAAATATGGTTGTGAAAGCAGTATGAAGAATTTTTATCCATCTTCACTTTTGCACTGAAGTTGCTATAAGAAGTCATACTACATAGTTTGCTTCTGTGGTTTATTCATCTGCTAGTCGGTTACTTAGGGATTTTAGTCGTTAGTTTATTTCTGTGGAGTTGTGAGTTGGGCCATTTGAAGGAACTCTGCAAATTTCTGTTTGTTTGTGCATGCATGACCTGGTCAACATTTGTAGCTGGAGGATTAGAAGAATTATTTATGTTAGTATTGATTATATTTTATGACATATATGTGGGTTTAAGTATCTTGTTCATCACATCACAAGAACTATTAGTGAAAAATATCAATGAAAATTGAGGGCAGGAACTAGAATTTTAGATGTATTGATGTCTGTCATTGATACTGTTTGAATGTATAAAAAGAAGTTTGGTTGCTAATCTAAGGTACATGCTTAAATCAAATTTGTCTCATATGTCAAGGACGTTATCCAACCTTCTGGTTTGGCTTTTCTTTCCTTCGTATCAAAGGTGCTTGAATGGGAAAAGGCGCATGTCTTCATCATTATTACATGCCATTGTAAATCAGTTTCCACCGTTCCAAAATTTTCTGCTAATAACTCTTTCAGTTTATTCCGATCCCTGATTTTAAGTGCAGCTTTGGATGAGGTTTTGAAATTTCCATATGCAGATAGCCAGATAGTTCATGCATGTATGCACAATGTGTTTTAGTATAGTGATTAGATCTCTACTATGACACTCATGAATTGTTAACTGAAACTGGTACAAAGTATTTCTTAAACATTCCTAGCAGGGATCTGGCATTTACTTACCAATTAGCTTCTTTTTGAAGTCTTCATCAATCTTCAAATGTTAGTTTTTACAGTAAAGAGTATAACTTTGATTCTCGAAATGAAACTTGGGTATCATATACCGTTTCTTGTATTTGTGTTCCTTTAATAACTTCTCAACGTATCTTAAAGCCTCGAAAAATTCCACGATCCATAAGCTAATCAAGCAGATGGATTAGGTTTAGATGACTAATAAGGATTTTCTATTCCAATGAACTTAGAAAATATATTTGTATTTAGACATTTTTCCAATTGTTACGTTACAGTAGGTTTAAAACATACACATCTAGTTTCAGAAACCCAAAAGAGCGGGCAGGGAGATGAAAATTAGGTCCAATAGTTGAGTCGATCCAAGGTTATACAGCTCCAGGAAACAATAGGTAAAAGTAGAAATGAGCAAGCTTTTTTATTCATTTTCTTTGCTGATTACGGCAAATAGTCGCAGTTCTGACATCTAATATAGGTGATGAAATGCATGCTCATTTTTTTTTACCATAAATCAGTGGGAAATTTTTGGGGAACATAAGTTCATATGTCAGAAGATCACTGACATCAGTGCTGGATCTGAACATTAGTACAGGGTGTTCAAAATGGATCCTTAGTAAAAACTTGACAAAATATGCTGCTATTCTATTTCCAAGAGAGAGAAAAAATGTGCATGTCAGAGTCTTCTATGAAGTAGGTGTCTGATTGTTGCATAGGTTCTTTGTTAGTCCACTGTATAATGCGAAGCCCTATTTATAGGCTGTGGGTTCCTTTTCTATTATAATTAGATCCTGCAGTTATAATCTGTTCTCTTGTTTGTGATTAGTTTCCATGTATTCTTTGTTCTTTTGTTTTTCTGGTGCTAATAATTCTGTCATTATTCTTGTATGATGACATAGTCCCCTCTCAAACATGTCTTTCTTTCTTATGAACCATCAAAAAAGAAATTGCTTTATGATGTCAGCCTGCTAGTCTCTATATTCATGGCTTCCTTTATTTGTAACAGTCGGTCTTATGCATGTCAAATAGGAAACCTGTCTGAATCTATTAGTATTTTGTGTATTATATTGTGTTTATCGTCTGTCAGCAAGTGACTTCCATAATTGTCACAAGTGAAATTGAAGATCATGTTTTACCTCTTCTTTCCAGGTCTTCTATCACCATCAAAGGGTTTGGATAGATTTGAATCTGTTTTCAAGATCTCGAGAAAAACCTTCAACTATATATGTTCACTTGTGAAGGAAGATATGATGGCAAAGCATGGGAATTTTACTTTTACAAGTGGCAAATCTCTGTCTCTCCATGATCAAGTAGCTGTAGCTTTAAGGAGGCTGAGCTCTGGTGAGTCATTAGTGAATATTGGTGATTCCTTTGGACTGAATCATTCAACTGTGTCTCAAGTGACCTGGCGCTTTGTGGAGGCAATGGAAGAAAGAGGGCTTCAGCACCTACAATGGCCTAGCACTGAAACAGAACTGTCAAAAATAAAATCCAAGTTTGAGAAAATACGGGGCCTCCCTAATTGCTGTGGTGCGATTGATGCCACCCACATCATGATGTGTTTGCCTTCAGCAGACCCTCAAAGTAAGGTGTGGCTTGATCAGGAGAAGAATTACAGCATGCTTTTACAGGCAATTGTGGACCCTGAGATGAGGTTTCGGGACATAGTCACTGGATGGCCGGGAAAAATGGATGACTGGTTGGTGTTTCAGAGTTCAAATTTCCATGAACTCTGTGACAGCGGAAAGAGGTTAAATGGGAAGAATTTAGAGCTCTCAGAAGGATCGCAAATAAGGGAATATATAATTGGTGATTCAGGGTATCCTTTAATGCCCTATCTTGTCACCCCTTATGATGGGAAAGAACTCTCAGAGTCGAAAGCTGAGTTCAATAAGCGGCATTTTGCCACTCGGATGGTGGCACAGAGGGCACTGGCAAGGTTGAAGGAGATGTGGAGGATCATTCAAGGAGTGATGTGGAGACCAGACAAACATAGGCTGCCAAGGATAATTCTCGTTTGCTGCTTGCTTCATAACATTGTTATCGACTTGGAAGATGAGGCGCAGGATGACATGCCTTTGTCTCATCATCATGATTCAGGTTACCACCAGCAGGTTTGTGGAACCGTCCATGGGGATGGTGTATACCTGAGAGAAAAGCTCTCTCTCTACTTGTCCGGAAGATTGTCGTCGTGATTATTTTCATTTTCAGCTGTTGAATTGGGTAGCAAAGATAATTGGATTTATTGTTTACTTGCAAGAGCCCTCGAGATCAGATTTCTCACTCGAAATCATGAAGCTGATATCACATTTTCTTTTCTTTTAGTTCTAAACTGTAAATGAAGTTAGACGAATTGGCACATTACTCGGATAATGAAGTTGGCAAGTATAGGCAGAGACAAGCAGATGGGAGAGATTCAGATTTTGTATTAAACCAAATATAAATTGCTCAGCATGACTGTAAGACTAGCTTTATAATTGGCAGATAGATTTTGAACAATGTAATTTGGGTTTTATTATAATCATTTCATGCCTCAGTTCAGTTTCTATTTTTCTTATGCCACATGTTGTTGGCTGTTGTAAAGGCTTCACAGGTGAAACACTATCATCTTTTAGTTATTTTGATGCCTGAACCTTCGAAGATTTCAGGGTTTTATGGGTTATTTTTTGCTGCCTCAGCTGACCTACAAGATTTTTTCTTGTGATGATTGTGGTTTTTCCAATAAGAATAACACAATCTCATTTAAACTGCATCTGAAACAACACCCCACAAAGAAGAGTAAAAGAAAACTGAAACACTGGGGAATTATGGGAATACACACCGATACTGTTCTCAGTTTGTTGTCAAAAATAGTCCCAAGTCATTCCAGTCTAATTACAACCTCGATGGGGGCATGTAATATCGCTACCAAATGCGAAACAACAGTGTAAAATGTGGTTAGGACAAGGCGTGGTTAGCGTTCTAGCTATAACTGTACAAATGCTACATGTTTCGATCCAGAACTGCCAGGTTCTGCCCCCAAGAAGCTCTCACCCGATGCAGCTTCCCTTTAATATCGACTGCAAAACCAGTAATCGGAGAGGATCGTTGGGAATTCAGCCAACCTATGAAATGAAATAGTCTTCCTAAACTTTCAGAAGAAATCCATCATTTTGCGAAAAAATGATCATCACAGCATAATAAAATGATAAGTGGTATCTATTAGATCATCTATGAAATTTATAAAATTCTGAAAGTAGGAAAGGAGTATGATGGCTTAGAGATACCTTAAAAAGCTGGTGGATTAAAATCTCAATCTTGGAGAGCTAGTATAAATGTATCAGACCATTTTTGCTTTACAGATTCTGCGACCATAGATTCACCTATGAACGGACTCCACAAATTTCCCCCAGTACCAGTTAGAACCCAATTTACTTTTGCTGGGGGGCTGGTAGAATCCAAAATTGAAGTGTTTCCCTTCTTCCCATATATATTTTTCTGATGAGAACTGGTACCTACTGAAGACTGATAAAGAAAAATAATCAGATATGGTGAAAGATGATAGAAGAGCAACTAAGTTCTTGTTTTATCAACTAATGGATTATTTGATTTGAAAACCTACTGTAGAATGATTGCCAGGTTTGAATGCCTTGGGTGGTGAAGTCTTCTTTTTAGCTTTTATTAGGTACCTCTTCAGGAGTTCCAGAGAACAGTTCTCATCAGAAATGTCTTCCTTCCAAGAATCAGAATTGCCAGAAGGCTGGAAATGTAGCAGGTATGGTCAAGGGTAATAGAAGAGAAACTAAATATTTGCTCCAACAGTTAACAATTTAGTAATAACAAAACTCACAGTAAACGGACTGCTTGTCAATGCCTTTAGTGTAATTGTATCTTCTTCCATTTCTGTTAGGTATCTCTCAACAGCCCTCAGGGAACGAAATCGCTGTCCAGTCCCTGGCTCAATGTAATACTGCAAAACATGAACACATATCATAGATTGTATGACTTGCTCAGTGCATTATGGTAAAACAATTTCTGAACATAATAACACTAATTTCAGCATCCACCAAAGTTTAACTCAGAGTAGCAAGCCAAAAACAGAAGGCAATTTCTCTATAGTTCTCTTTCGGGACAAATGACCACTTAAAGACATTGATATAACATTGAATATGATGAATTATAACTGTAACATTCTGTAGTAAAACACTTAAAGCAAGGCAATTGTCTCTGAAATATATCAATATATCCACTATAGACTCAGGTATAGATTTTTTCTTTTTCAAAATGAACCAAGAAAAACAAACAAAGAGGGTTAGGAGCTTAAAATTTGAGAGATCATATATACTTTCATTTGCTCGATTTCCTTTTGTGCTATTAAAGATGATGCAAATATTGACATTTTATACATCAGAGCAGGAAGTAGACAGTGAAGAATACAAGTTAAGTAGGAAAGTGGATACACCCTAGGTAAAAGACGTGGAGAGAAGAAACTAAAAGAGCTTAGAGGAGGAAAGTACCTTGTCAACAACACCAGCATACTTCATATTACTGCGGGGCTTTTCTTCAACAATCCAATCATCAGGTAGTTTGAAGGGTGAGGTACGGCAAACAATCTGCATTTCTCTCTTACGACGGAGTTCTGCCAACCTTGACATCTGTGACAGTATCAACATTCTAAGTGAGGGATCTGTCCGTCATGTTTTAAGCAATGCAACGTTAATAATAACAATGTTCCCAACTCAACCACAAATGTTGAGATTTAACATCTCTCCAGTGGCTACTCCAAAAGTTTGCTGTGGTTTTAGTTACACAGAACTAATAAAGGTTTGGCTCCTCCGTATTTCCTGTCATACCAATAAACTTAGGGCCTATCCCCTGGGAGAGATGTAAAACCATCATACTAAAAGGTGTTGGAGGGAACAAGCAACGGATTGACTTTGGCATTTGAAATCGCTTAGATTTCCATTTCAACATTTCTAAAGAGAAGAAGAACGTGTGCTAGTAGATAGTGGCTTGGTCCATTATGAAAGGCCTAGCTCGTGGCTGGATGGATAAAGAAAGGGGCGAAATAGCATTCAAAGAGCAAAGATGGCGATTGAGTCATAGGTGAGCTCATGTCCCGAGCGAGATTCTTTCAAGACTTTCCAAAGCCTTAAAGCTATATATAATTCTACAAGGCTCTAGATAATCAAGATCTTAAGGTCCATAGAAGTGTTTTGGTTTTAGTTTCCAGGTCCTCTGGATATTTTTTTTCTTTCTTTGAGTTTCATAAAACCATCATATAAATTTTTCATTTTATAGTAAAGAAACTTTCTACTGTAGCAGATATGGTAGATGGTATTGCAGCATACGTTCATTTACTTTGCCTAGTTAATTTAATCAATTCCCTGGGGCCCTTGGATGCATGTGATTGAGGAGCATCTCTCTATAAAGATCAAGATCCATCATGCTTTTCTATCGAACTGAAAGATGAAATAATCACGACCTGCTTTTCCAAACGTTCACTTTCAACATTTTTTTAGACCAATTGATGAATCAAAACCTGACGTAACCCTTGTATCAACACATCAATGAATCCTTAAACATGTAGTATTACGTTAACTGAGCTCATGTTTTGTCACTAACCATCAAAGATTCAAATGAGTTAATTCTAGAACTTGCAGTTTCTTCATTGCCTGGTTTCCATGTCCCCATTGTAAGTACACCTCCTTTTGTTTCTATTAGGTGTTTCTCAACAGCTCTCATGGAACGAAACTGCCGTCCGGTTCCAGGCTCATAGTAATACTGCACAACAAAAGATAAACTTCTGAAGTATATGACTGAGATTATACAAACAAATGAAACACTTGCAAACAATATACCCTAATTTTCAGTTTCACTTTCGAAGGACCATGCCATGAATCAAGAGCGAAAAGGCACATTATAGAACTAGAGTTGTACATAGTTCATCCATCAAACAATCTAAAATTGCTTGCATTTTCTAGACAACTGTTTTAAATGATGTTTACCATAAAATTACATCTAAAACAGCCATTTTTATAGTAATATAAGGTGGTTGATCTTGGCCGAGCATTGTCTTAATATGAGATCAACAGTCCTATAAGAAAGATCATGCATGGAATTTCAAAGAGCATATTACATTTTATAATGAAGTTAATGATTTTTTCTAGCTCAAGAATTTAGGTTGTAAATTGTATTCTCTCATATCAGGTAAATTCTGGTATTGGTAACGACAAATTACTCTGAAAATTTTCCAGAAGCACCTTAATCTGACTTGCTGAATAGTTCCTACACAGTTTCTTCAAACCAGGATTTGGGTTTTTTACATCAAATTAAGGTAAATCTTCCCCAGCCAATAATCAACCTTTTTAACATTTATCAGCCATTTTCATTACTTTCAAGTATTTTTCATTGACTTCAAAAAAACACAAACTAAAAACCCAAAATTGAGCCCCAAAAAACAGAATCAAATCAGCAGATTTAGAATTATATGCAAAGCATATAACCAGCAAGACATGCATGCATTATAAGTAGACCGTATAAACCCAAAAAAGCTACTACATTATAATGCAGATTTTTGAACAAATAAAGGGCAAAATAAGCAGAAAAAAAAATGAGAAAAAAAACATTATGAACATGCACGACTTGAGATCAATATAAAAAGGGGAAACCATGATGTCTTGTCTACAATAAAGATGATACAAGACTCTAATTACAGTTTACATCTCAGAAAGGAAATTCGTTAAATGAATAAGTAGGGAAAGATGATCTTTTCAGTTTTCAGCAACTAACAAAGGCAAATGATTAAATCAAGGAAAGATTAAAGGGTATTTTCTGGATAATCATACGAAGATAATTGGTTTTCTAGTTGTTAAATAAAGGCGGCAAAAGTTTCTCCAAAAGAATAGAAAAAAACAAAACAAAAGAAAATGTGGGGCATTTTTTCTTT
>JAYMTT010001181.1:0-10226 GCA_036898025.1 Hypseocharis bilobata
CTGCTCATGTGTTAAATCAAAACTGCAATTTTGCTCACTATATCGAAGAGCTTCCCTGGAAGCCTCTCAATTGACACAAAATCGTAGCTGCCCAAAGGTGGAAGTTGCTAAATTTCAACAATTTGTACGGCTTCTACAACTTTGCAATCTATTCTATTATTTTTTTACATGGGTGATGATGCCTATACTTTAATTTGGAGAAAATATCAAAAATCGGTGGTGCCTACATTCTGGTTTGGAGAAAATATCTAAGATAATGTAAACAGAAAAAAAGTAACGCAAATCCCTTAAAAACATAGCACAGAAAAATGAAAAAGTCAGTAAATGATTCAAGCATCAGGAATCTCCAACCGAAAAAACACCAGACACCAGACATCAAATGTCAACATCTCATAAAATCTCATTTCTTGTTGAAATCCCATTATGGTCTGCAAATCTCATAAAATCTCATCGTATTGCTTCACTGCTCATTACCCAATTCTGTAAACCAATAGACCTTCTCAACTTGGTACCACATCTCCTTACCAACCGTTATTCGGTCTGCAAATCCCAAATTGGCAAATGTCCAAAAAGTGACTATTTAAAATTTCCCAAAAAAATAATAATAATAAAAACATAAAGATAGCCCTCCAACAATACCACTAGAACTTCCTCTCAAAAAAAAAAAAACGCCACTAATACTAAAAATCCCTCTGAATTTTACAGCTCAACAAAATATCCTGAACAAATTTACAATGACAAAAAACATCTTACATTTATTTTCATTTAAAATTGGAATGAAAATAGTTATAGCCTTAGAAATATGTGAGCAGGATTTGACCATCTCTTTGAACATCAATATTAGTCAAATTGGAATTTGATAAAATTTAACTTAATGGAATTGAATTGTAAATTCAATTCTATGTAGATTGGATAGAAAATGAGATGTTTTAGGGTTGTGTTGTAAGGGACCAATCAGCTCCAATTTTGTAGGGTGAAGAATGCAAGAGCAAGATCTGATTAGCAGAAGGATCTTTCATATTCAAGTTATAGTGAATAAAAGAATTTTGTTCTCTTCTTTTCCTCTACATTGGGTTCTGATTACAATTACATCATAAGAAGCATAAGAATTTGCATGCAAGGGAGGATACAGACAGCAGAGAAAATTGCAACTACAACCAGCTCACTCTTTAAATCAGAGTAGGGACTAAAACTCAAACTGAACAATAGCAATTATAAATTTAAGAAGCACACCCAATCCTCAACCATCTGAACAGCAGAAATTATTTTACCAAGCTGGCCTGTTGCAGGAAATGTGCCTCACTTTACAATTTTGTTGAGTAATTATGTACCTCACTTGTTAAAAAATAAACCTCTTTTTCTTTACTTTTCTCTTCTCCCCAGCCTGCAAAAAGAAAAGGTACAAAGAAATTGTACTGTAAATTCACTTTAAAATGATGCATGGAAGTCAAATTTGAACTTCCTATGAAGCAAGCTTATGAATTTTGTTATGGTAGGCATACTAATTTTCTTGTTGCGTCAGAACTTATATTACTTGCCAAATATAAATACCCATGTACAGGACAATACAAAAATTGAAAAAAATAAAATAAAAAATACCCAAATTCTTGTGTTTTCAACAAATTAAACATGACCAAACTTTCACAAGACCCATCACAGAATCCACTATCATGCTTTGGCTGCAAAACATTCAAAAATTAAATCACTTGATTTTAAGATTCATAATATTTATTTAAATCTTCATAAGCAATTTAATTGTAAGTAAAATCTATTAAGCTGACTACATCAAAATGAAATCTTTCATTCAGATCTTGTTTTTTCTTACAGACTAACTTTCAACATTGTCTAGTTTGTAATGTCGAAACTGGAAACCTATCTCGAACATATTTAAGTAAGAAAAAAATAACAATCATACTGATGGCAACTTGCTCATACTTTCTAACCTAGGTCCTCAGTTTCCCCTTGATTTAAACATTAAAACATACATTACATTACAGGTTAGAGCAGTATGTTTCAGACAGAGTAGGCCGAAATGGCCAGTTAGGCACAAAAAATTCCAACCATTCCAGGTGAAACAGCAAAAGAATTCTTAACTTTTTATAAGTCCCCATATATCCATTAGGTCATCCAAATCTTTACGTGATGGCATTTACCTAAAGCTGAGACTAATTGAGATGTGCAAATGTAAAAAAGGATATCCTTAACCTTAAAGTGAGATATGTACATGGACGAAATGATATCCTTAACCTTGATGTCAGAGCTAAGCAGATACGGGGTAACCTAGGAACAATGTAAACTATGATTGAAGAATGGAAGTCCAAACACCCTCTAATCCACTGTTCGACCTTGGCTCAGCCCTCACCCCACCCACCTAATGAAGACCCACGAACCAGGAGATAGAGTTGGTGTTCCTCTGTAAGTAATGAAAGAATTGCTTATCTAGTTTATGGTACAGCATGAAGGAAGTATTTCAAGTAACTTGCAACCATGGCTTTAGAAAATAAAAAGTTAGGGAACTAGTTTGTCTTAGTATCCTCTTCCATACTAACAATCAAGTTGCTCCCCAAGTTTCCTGCATTACAGTGCAGACCTGTTTGCCGCAACAGACAAAGAGTCATCGATATGCTTATTTTAATCCTAAAACCATTGGTTATTATCCATAAAATCCTTATCCTATTTTCCACCTAATTTACCATTAAAATTTTGTAGAATTCCTTTGCTGACTCTATTACTTGAAACTAAAGCTCCAGCAGATCATATCAAGACAGCTCAAATTCCTGAATATATAAGCTTGTCTTCAATTGAGCACTATATACGAGAAAAAGATCCAAATGTCAAAATACAGGTTACTATATCTAAAGGTAAATTTACTACCTGAAGGGTCAAAAGTTACATTGAACCGGTTTACATGTCTGACTACACTATATTTGACATTAGATGCCAATTAAAAGAATGAAAGACACAACTCAAAACTGAAGTTTATTAGATATAAAAAGCAATCAGTGTTTCATGTCATTCATATTGGGTTTCAGTGAGAGAAGCTATACCCTTAAAATAAATAACCTCAATGTGAGCACAATGGCATCTCTTGAGCTGCATCAAAAAAAGAATTAGAAAAAGTAAATAAACAATAAAAGAATCCATAATGCGACCCTACTATATCTAACTTCAGCAGAATACAAAACACTAGAACTAGGAAAACACACACACACACACACTATAAATATATATAAAATTTAGTAAATATAATTACCAGCTAAAAGAACCTTTTAGAACCTTTTTTTTTCTTCAATTTTAATTTTTTTCCCGAAATGGATAAAAAACATTTGGAAGTTACCAGCTAATATCAGTTGAGCCGGGATCCACTCGTAAAAGATGTTCAACACCAGAAGAACCAGTTACTGAAAATTCTGTGGAGTGTCCATAGGGAATCATAACCTAAAAGAAAAGAAAATAAAGTTAGACAAAAACATAGTTAGAACAAATTCATAAAGAAATATGGTCTGTGAAATAGTTAATTGGCTAAAAAAAAGAGCATATTACATTTTCCTTCCAAATTTATATATTGACCCTTGAATCCAATGTTAGTAGCTACCATAAAAACCCTCTCCTCCCAAAAACTCCCTTTATGAATCCATCCTTGTTTGGGATCTTATAGTAACAAAATATTTCCTACAACTTATTCTAGGTTGAGTTATAAATAAACTTAATGTTCTGTTTGAAAAAAAGAAGCAAAGTTAACGAGGAGCAGATGTTGATACATTCCATGTCAATTTCATAAAAGAACAACACCAGAATTATCCAACTCTGAATCTGGCTGACCACCATTAGATTTGCTCCACCTTTTTCAATAATAATAATAATAATAACAATAATTCAGATCCTTCACGAGAAAATATTTTTCTTATAACATCTTCCAAAAATTAATGCCAATACCATCCTCCTTTCACTCCTTTTTAATGGGATGAATTACATTCCATCTCGATGATATCACATTGGATCAATATCATGAATAACAAAATCAGAGTTATCAAATCAACTCATCATCAAGACTTCAATAGTATAACAGAGGAAGATCTTTTTTCTATATCGAATATAAAATTGAATTCCTGATCCAATCCAGAACTCCTTTCTCTTTTTTACTTTAGTACTCTTTTTTTCCTTCCTCCCTAACCAAAAACTGCCACCCTCATTGTACAATTATCTGATAAAATATCATCTGACCACCTATTCACTAGAGTTAAGAGTTAAGTTCTAAACTCCCTTTTTAATGATATATTCTTGGAAGAAAAAAAAAGTGCTATAAATATAAGTCCCGGTAAAATAAAATAAAAAGATTTAATATTCTATCAAATTCATTGTTGTAGAGTTTGTTCTTTCTTCGACAGTACCCTTCACAAAGGATTGCTCGTTCCCTCTCTCTAAAAGGGGCTGGATCCTTGTTTGGTCTTTACCTTCATTTTATTAATATGCTCTACATTTATCTAGATTGGTAATGGGACTAGAACACCAAATGTTAAGTGCGAAATTTGAATTAGATAGATATAGATTGTTTCAAATTAGTGTTAGTAATTGAAGTTAGACAACTAGAGGTACCCCCTAATTACTGCTGGTCCTTTTTCCACTATTACCAATTAGAAACTTGGTTGTTCTATTAAACCTGCAAGCAAAATGAGTATGCATTAACTCTGCAAATGATTGCAAAACCCTAAATAGTGGATCTGAAGGTTAGGTACAAGCTTCACTGCAAGAGAACCAAAATTCAAATAACACTAGGTCAGGTGTGGTATTACTGCAGATTGTTCGTGCAGAATTAGCATATCAACTAAATGTTGTTAAAGAGCTCTGCCTTCTGTTCTCAAACAGATCACAATTCATTTTCTTTACTTTGTCTTTTCAACAAGTGGTGTCACACATCTTTTACAAATGAGCAGACTCAATGAGGCTAATAAGAAAATGTCAGCTTTGCGAAAACGTTATGATCCAGGTTCAAATAGGGCAAGCTATATTCTCCAACTCCACCCCAATAATCATATTAGCCAAGTTAATCAACTTGGCATACTTTGTTTACAACCCTAGGTGGAGCTACATAATTTGAAATGATTTATTCTATTATTAGAAGCTAATGAGTTTCAAATGCATAATAATGCAAATAATATTAACCAGAATTAGAAGAATTAAGCGCGTAAATAATTATACACTGGTTGTTGGTGAAAGCTTCTCAGTGATTACAACGCCAGTAGGTCCAGTACACTTGATACTGTATCCATCCTTCTTAATAGCCAAAGTTGCTGGTTCCCAAATATCAAGATATGGCTTCTGTAAAACACAAGATACATGTGAACAGGGCTAAGATGTCTCCAGAAACTGAACCCAATAATACATATTGGATAAGAACTTGATAACAAAACACAAAAAACAAAATAAAATAGAGTTTTCCTTATAAGTCATACCGACAAGGAAACTTTATATGAAGCATGACCACTGTAAAGTGTCTTCTCTATGTGGTTCTGCATTTCAGGATCTGTTAACAAAGGAAAGGGAAACAAATTGTAACATCTAATAAATTTTCATATATGCTAGTGGTAATAAAAGATAAATTGAATCTTTCATTAATATTTAGGTGTACAATAGCATAAAAAGAATGGTTTAGCTCCAAGAAAGATTGGTCCAATCAAGATCTAATATTAAGAGCAGATATGGAGGCTATTTTAAAGGAAATTATAAGAATAAAAGAAGTTAACAGCTACAACAGAGAAGACATCTATCCTTTATAGCTTGAAGGGCCCAATCTATATCAAAGATGCCAAAGGCTACTCCTTAAAAGGTGCTTTTCTGAGTAGAGTTGTCCTGTTCCCATGTTAGGATCTGTTGTCCTATACTAGCATTGGGACATGAGCCCTGGTCATGTCTAAATAACTCTTACTCTTCTATACTAAGCTAAAACTTGATTGATCTTTTAATTTGATCAACGAATACAGTAAAAGTCAAGTATGTTTCACTTTTTATCAGACGATCGAATTTTTTCTAAAATGGCTGTACTCCTACAATATGATAGAAACTATCAAGTTGACAAGATTTTAAACAGCTCATTTCAATTCCAGGAAAACAAAATCTTTCTGCTATTTCAATGGAAACTCTAGGTTAACTGCCAATTCCAAGCCTCTTACCAGGATGTCAAATCCCCAACAAATTTAATTTCTTTTACCTACCATCATACATCATAAATCTATTTATTTGTACACATGAAATACAATACCTGGATACAAGCACCCCCCACAAATAAATAAATAAATAAATAAATGAGACGAAGAAGAAAAGACAATGGTGTGCAAACGGACTACGAGCAAAATAAAAGTATGATTTGCAAATGCTTGCTAAAATTCATAAATAAAATCATATAAAAGCCATGCATAACAAAAAATATACAAGGAGTTACGTATTCACTTACCGCAAGTGATTTTTCTGTGCTCATTTGCAAAAACCTTTACAAGCTCTCCCTACAGTCACATGGGAAATACATTCTCAATTAAGAAACAATAAAATATAGCTACAATAGAATAATGCAAGAATGAGCAATGTATTCTTTTATTCTGTACACATTTTCAGGAGAGACGCTGAGGAACTTCAAATTGCATCTAAAATGCTGTCCACTTAATTTAAATTATAATTTCTTGTAACCATTCAGAGAATCCAATATGCAATATGTGATAAAGTTATCAGTATGTTTCTTTCTTGCAATGTATTGCTATAATGTTTCGAGCCAGTTATTACATGTCAGAAATCATAAATGTCTACAAGTTGAACCAGAACATACTATTATATTCCATGCCAAGATGAACTCTTGCTTCTTAGAGATGCTTGATACAGAAGATTGCCGTTCACTGGGAAAACGTATAGAGTAATTGCATTGCATAACTGTTTGTTTATAGAGCACTTATAAAGAAGGGTATTCTTGTACTTCCATCTATTTGTACACCAAACCCTACGACTACAAATATATGCTGCCTCCCCTATTTTGGGTGAGCTGCTGTATAGTATTTCCTATCGTGGTATCAGAGCCTTCTCTCAAAACCCTAGCTGCTCTTCCCTCAAAACCCTAGCTTTTCTTCTCTCCAAACCCTAACCGCCCTTCTTCAAAACCCTAGCCTCTCTTCTCTTCTCTTTTCTTCTCTTTTCCCTCTCTCTTATCATTCCCCTTAACCAGCATTCACAATCATGTTCCTATCGAACTTGATCGTGAAAACTATTTGCTATGAAAGGACCAACTTATGCCACTCACTGTTTGTAACAATCTTACAGAACATATTGATGGTTCTGTAGAGGCTCCTTCAAAATCTATTCTTGATACAACCTCTAAGAAAAAAGAAGTGAACCCAGAATACAAGAATTGGCTGAAGTTTAGATCAGTATCTGTAACGATCTTACAGACCATATTGATGGTCCTGTAGAAGCTCATTCAAAATCAATTATTAATACTGCCATGAGAAAGAAAAAGTGAACCCAGAATACTAGCACTGGCTGAAGCTTAGATCAGTTTTTACTAATTGTATTAAAGCAACACTTTCTCCCACCACATCAGCACATTTTCCAGGCTTGCAGACCTCTAGAGAAGTTTGGATTGCATTCAAGACACTCTTTCTCCAGCAATCACAAGCATGGCTTAATTTTCTACAAGATTGTCTTATCAACATCAAGAGAGGTACTCTTTCTACGGAAGCCTATCTTGCTGAATCGAAAGGAACTGTAGACAAACTAGCTGCAATTAATCATCCTGATCCTGAACTGGTTACTCAGGCCTTGAATGGCCTTCAGCATGAACCTGATTATCTGCTCTTCGTTTTCTCAATTGAGAATAGAGAAGCCTGCTACCTTTGCTGGCCTTCAGGCTAAACTTCTTGTTCATGAACAACAAGTCCAGAACATCCATCACTTGCAACAAACAAACATTACCCCTACTGGTTCTCAAACTGCTGAAACTAACCAGGAGAGGAGGATGCGGAACTGAAAGAGAACATCTAGGGTTAATTTGGGATATTTGAGAATTTCAAGATATTATGTAATTCTATATTTCGTTGTTATTTTAAGTTTCGCTAGTTAGTATTTTTAGTTTGTTAAGTTGAGGAATATGTTAGTAACTTCGCATATTAGGGTTCCTGTCAGGTGTTCAAAAACCCAAGGATATTTCCTAAGGAGTCAGCTTTGATAAATTGAATATTTGAGTAATTGTTAACTTATCTTGTTCTTCCCTCTCTTCTGGCTGTTCTGTCGCTGAACCTATTCTATCTGATTTCTATATATTCTCTAAACCTCCATCTGATTTCTTGCAGTGCTTATCTTCTGATTTTGACCAATTTCTCATTATCTCTCTTATTTCTTGCTATTGCTTACTGAAAACCCGCATTCTTTTGCTGGACCCTAATCTGTCCAGCACCGGTGTGTAGAAAGCTAGTTCTTTACTGACTAACTGAATGGATACACATTTAGGCCCCGTTTGGTTGGGGTGAATGGGAATGGGAATGAAAAATTATGCTTTGAATGATCTTTGTTTTAAGGATATATGTACATATAATTTGAAGAGGGGGAAACATTCCTCTTCTCCTAAAAGGGAATGAAGGAATGGGAATGGGAATGGAGAGGAGAGAAGGAGGAGAGTATATCATTCCTAATCTAAACACAAATTTGAGTGATCTTCATTCTTTTGACTCTTATTTAAAGCATAATTTCTCATTCCCACTCCCATTCTCATTCCAATTCCCACTCCCCCCAACCAAACGGGCCGTTGGTCAATGGCTGCAAGCTAAATCGAAAATGAACAGTACATAACAAACTATATCTAAGAAGAATCAGATATTCAAAACAGAAAAACACAACGAATAGTTGGTCTAAAGAAACAATGGTCGGCATAATAGAACAGATAACTAGATAGTAATGTAGGATAATGATGAGCAATGCAGGATGCTCAAGCAAAAGCAAACATTAAAGACCTTATGATTCAAATATTATGACTTCGGTCTTGCCTAGTTCGGGCATTTTCAGAATTCCAGACCAGTTGGGGAAATCTACTGGAGGGTATAAGTCCAATCTTGAGTCTAGTTATGTTATTTACTTTTCAATAGGTATCTTAGTTAAGTGACGGTTTAAGTAATCAAAATTTCAGACCCTTTACTATTAGAGGCTTGGGCATAGTATGTCTAGGAATAAATGGAAGTCAATAAAAGATAATGTTATTATTCCTATTCGATACTTGACGGATTAAATGAATTGTAACTTATGATCTTGCAGTTTGTTGTGATACCAACCCTAACCGTAGGTGTGATACCAACAATCCTTACGATGCCTAAGAAATTATTGGTATGAAGCTAAAGTTATCTTTTGTTTACTTTGTTTATTTACATGATTCTACAGAAACCCTCAGATTTGAGTCCTAATCTTCCCTCTTCCTAATTCCCCAATTCCCCTAGTTCTCTTAGACCCTAACTCTAATCTCATAGCCCTAAGCATCCCACTCACTGCCCTACATCAGATAATTTAAGGCTATATAAGTCACAATTCATAAGTAAATAAGGAGCAGACAGCCGGGGATGTTTCTTCCCTTTCCCCAAAAATCCCAAAACCAGGATTCAATCCCAACACCTCTTGGTACAACTAGAAAGTAATCTTGGTGCCTCAGTATGGGAATCACAAGTACAGCATGCTGGACAAAACACTTGATACTGTAGAAATTAAAACGAACTGTCCAAACCAGCACCTTTTCCAAATGTTTCATACATTCCAAATGCTTATTGATATTATAATGTTATAATTGATCAATGATTATTGCAGACGGCTTTGACATTAAAATGATCTTAGTTTGTAAATTTCCTGGTTCAAGCCATACTTTACCAGAAATCCACGACACACAAGGAGATCAAGGAAATGAATATAACAAAGAGATGAGAGCATGCATTACCACTATTATGACGTACATAGGACTGGCTGAGAAACAATACCTTGCGCTTCCTATTATCTAGAGGCTGAACTTCAATAGCAAGGTATGTATCAACATCATCAGCAGTGACAAGATAGTTTGGTTGCTTAGCTCCTGTTACATGAGATGCCACACAATCCAGATTTTAATAAGGACACAAATGAGAACAAGAACATAGGAAGAGAGAGAGAGAGAGAGAGAGAGAGAGAGGAAAATGAAAAAGATTAGTACACTCAATATAATTAACAGATCCATA
>JAYMTT010001182.1:0-10220 GCA_036898025.1 Hypseocharis bilobata
GAAAAAATGGTTTTTCTCGTTTTTTGGAGGGTAGAGGTTAAACCCATTTTGGCTTTGTGATCAAGATTTGAAATTTGCTTGGATCAGAGGTGAATTTTGGGGTTGTTGAGGTCGCGGGAGTGCGCAAGTATTTTGCTTGTCTTTTTAGCAAGCATCTACTTGTTCCATCAAATGAGGAGGAAGAAAGAAGGAGCTTGTGTACAGTGAGTCAGTAAAGTTTGTCATTTTTCATTTCAAGATTCCATGTTATTTTTCTGATAATTAGTGTTTTGTTCTACGGTGCTTTCTGTAATTGTTAGTTCAGGATAAGCTAGCATTTCTGTTTTTTTTGGTTGAAATTTTGTTGGTTGATAAATTTTGTTGGTTGTTCAAGAAAATTTTTCTGTATTTATTCATTTCGAGAAATATTGCTACATCTCTTTTGGATTTGGTGGAGAGTAATATTCATGCCTAGATTTGGAAACATATAGTTCAATTCATTCACTATTCAGAAATTTCTATTTAGTTGCGTTACAAGTTACAACCAAACAAGTTGTTGATAACTTGTGGAAATTGTTCATTTTGCTCCATTGGTTTTCTTCCTAATTGCGCTCTACATAAATCAGATGATGAATGAGTTTAGTTTTTTGTTTCACATTCTTTTCTTCTATGTATGGACTACGGGTGAATTTTGGCTCTGGTGCTCAAGAGAGATAGATAAATTGAAATTGATCATATAGACATTTGTGTATGCTCATAATGCATCTCCATTGGTCAGTTACAACTTACAACTAACATATTGATATTTGCTGTGTGGATTGCCTGTAAAAGAAATGGAAAAGAGAGAGAATAGTTATGAGTAGGCAAAAGAGATCATGAATGCAACATTGTCTTTCATACCACTTTAGCTAGGGCTATATCATCATCACATATTGAAACTAAATATTGAATGCCCTTTTTTACAATCCTAAAGTTTCAAATTAGTACTGTTTAGAGGTTACATTTTTTTTCCTTTTTCATTTTGCCGTTTCTTATTTGAGAATTGTGTGTCATATTGCTAGCTGTGGAAGTTTTCTCTCTATTTTACTTCCCTTCCGTATCCTCTCTGTTCTAGGTTTTTTTCTCGCATGTTAGCTACCCCAACCTAATCTATTCTAGGTCTTTTCTCTGTATGTTAGCTGCTCTAGCCTAATCTGTTGTTGCTCTCCGTCTTGTTCTTATTTGCTCTGTTGCTTTTGTTCCCGTCACCAGTTAATCTGGAACCTGCCAATTCCTTCAATTTTGGCTTTGACATTCACTTTATGGTGGTTTCTCCTGTTGAAAGTTGAAACCTGTTTTAAGTTCATTTTAGTTTTGTTGTTCGTTCAAGCAATTTATAGTGGACAATTGATACTTCCTTATTTGCTTGGACGACTACATAATGGAGAAAAGGTTCCTGTTATTTTTAAGTTCTCCGAAGATTACATCGAAACACTAGGACTGCATTAGTATTAATGCCCTTGATGGGCTGTTGATCATCATAAAAATCGAGACACGGAATTGTCAGTCGCATGTACCTTTCAATATATCTAGGGCTACTGTTCCAAGCACAAATAGGTATCTGGAGGCTGAAGATATAATGGCTGACCGATTATTGGAAGTGCATGACTTATCTTCACCATTTTCCAACTTTTGGTATATTGTTCTGTAGGTTTGGCCATGGGATGAGAGTAGCTCTACCACAACAGCCTTACAAATGTAAAGACCTAAGCTTACCTTGCAGCATGCTGCAGATTGGAGAGTTGCTCATCTGTTGTGAGACTCTTTATGGAGGCTTGCTTTGGCACAACATTATTTTACACAATATTGCTGTGTTTTTTAAAAGTCATGAGAGTGCAGCTCTTTGCTTAGGCTGTTCGATGATGTCCGTGAGCGTGTGATAAACTAAGCATGTCTTTATAGTATAATTGTCAAAATTCATTGTCCACAATCTGTGTCTAACAGAAATCTCATTTCATTTGATACTACATGGAAATGGTTGGAATTGGAAGTGCAAAGAGCTTAACCGACGAATGATCTGATTCCAGAAACTATCTCACGGGAAAATGACTGATGATTCAAGAAACTTGCTTTTGGACAGCAAAACTTCACATTCAAGCACAATAATACGAATCAAATAGTTCATTCGACTAGCAAGCAACTGTTCTTGAGCATTGTCTTTACGAATCTTGTTCATGGAGATCAGAGGTCCGATGCACCAGTACTAGCAGCATGGAGTATATGCTTCGAGAACTCGCTCTTCATAATCTTTGCTGCAATTCACGGAGCAACTTTGGGCCAACCACTGTAATATCCCCTGATCATATTTAAGCATTAACCTCATTCAAAAGTTTCATTCATAAATTCAGAAGTTTTCTATCATAAATATAACGGGTGGAGATTGACTACCGGCTCCAAGGGTTAAAACAACAGTCTCCCGATGAGGGTCTTTCAATATCTGAAGCACCAACTTATCGACAACATCTTCCTGCAAAGCACAGAAAGAACCTAAGAGATGGCCAGAAACCAAATGAAGCACCAAATTAGACTATCAAGTTCTCAATTTGATCCCAAAAAAGTTTTCTTCATTGTGTTAGCAGAAAAGAAAGAAACATTCTCAAGCAATTTATGTGCTTCAAAGAATTGCTTCTTCACTTCTAGTTTAATAGTAATATGTCAAGTCATTACCAGAGAAGAAATGTATTCAGATGGTGGGCCGACTATAGAAGCAGCCAAGTCCTTTCCAGAGACATTCCAAGCATTTGTTTCTCGCGCAGCATAAACCTGATCATAAATCAAATAATTAGTCACACTTGGCTATTTAAAACTGCAAAGATGATGCTGAGATGCTTTGTACCGCTGTAACCAATACTTGATCTGCATCACTAAGCGCCGTGGCAAAGTCATCCTTCAGTGCTGCTAGACGACTGCAAAGTCTCAGATAAATCATGCTCTTCCACAACGTAAAATGTGTAATGATCAGAAAATGTGTTAAAAGGATGTATGCGCTATTCCTATTTTATTGAGTGAAAACCTGTAAGTATGAGGCTGGAATACCACCAAAAGAGCCTTAAAAGGAAATCTTTGACGTGCTGCTTGAAGAACAGCACGTATTTCTGTTGGATGGTGTGCGTAATCATCATATATATGGCACCCATAAATTGCACCGATCATTTCAAACCGTCTAGAAATGCCCATGAAATTGTGCAAGGTTAACCTTACACAATTGATAGATTCATAGATCTGTCCCTGATCACCAACAAGCGCTATCACTGTGGCAATAACCTGCGTAGTGAAAGAGTAGGAAATAATTAAGACGACAACATTTTGTGAAAAGTGACAAAACCTATAACCCAAGGAATTACAAAGAGCGAAACATCCTAGGACACTAAACGTCTAATAGTTATAATCTTAATATAGAACTGAATAAATGACTGAAGTAAGACTGGTAAGAGATCAGTGCTACTGAATTGAATCTATAACACGCTTCAATCCGCAGACAAGGAGAAACGGCAAGTTCTAAATGTTGGAAACGATATAGTAGAATTGATAAGGCTTTTCACTCACTGCCAAAGAATTGAGAACATTATGAACTCCTGGAATCTGTAGACTGATGTCTGCTACTGGGCACCCCCTATGCCACTGCATGTAATCAAGAATTTGTTTAAAGTCGATGAAACTTGTTATGTCATAGAATTGATTGAGAATAAGGCAAACAATCTAAACAACATAATACTATTAAGTTTTTTGTGCTTCTGGCAGAGGAAAGAATGTAAAAGCATACGGGTGGAAAAGATTCAATGAAAACCTACTCCATCATAGGGTATAATAGTTAATAGACGCGTAACAGACAGAACAATATGTTAATGAGAGTCAGAATGCTAACACTGCGATAGCACTCTGAAATAATATCAAATTAATCCAGAGTCCCTTAAGTTATGAAGTGGAGCCAAATCACTCCAAGAAAATAGGAAACCACCTAGATAACAATTGTGAACCTTAAAGTTGCCTAGGAAGTTTGAATAGATGCATCATATTCATAACACGAGCGAAGTGTGTCAAGGCTGTCTATTTCTCTTGAATTTTTATGGACGCTTACCTCGTAACCAAGAGATAAGAAGAAGAAACAGGAGCTGGGTTTCAAATGAAGTTTACTAGTACTAGAGTCATTTTTGTAGCTCCAGAATGTCTCAGTTCATGCTTATGCTATCATTTGGATATACCAGAAAGATTTCAGATAGTTCATTTCCTTTAAACCCATTTCAAAACTTTAATAATAAATCTGCTTTGGTTTTGAAAAAACAAAATAATATGTCCACTCAAAGGAATATTTTTTAAGAAATTCAAGCATGTCACATTTGGCACGTTCTTTTGCTAAATAAGACACAAGAATAGTGGATATTTTCTTTACTAGGCTATGACTTGGATGTGTCTGAACAGGTTGTAGTTAGATACCAACAAACAATTATTATACATACCAGTTTATAATCACTACCACCCCGTGAGTTTGGATGAATAGATGATGCATGCCATTCATTAGAGCTAGAGATTCCATAAGTTGATATTCTGAATCTATCACCACTCAACTCTGAACTTGGAGAAGATGTCGTACTACTTGAATGGTCTGATGCAGATGCTTCTTTCATATGATCCAGCAAGGCATATGCATCAAGGCTATGGTGTCCCATCCAAAGAAATTCTCAAAGTAGAACCATACAAAGATAAAAATGACATTTGTAAACTTCTTATGCTGAATGAATTACAGTGTAAAAAGAGCTGGATGAATAAACAAAGAGTACAGATTTTGAGACTCTCAGAAAAGAACCATAAAGAAAAGGAATAATTCCAGCCTGTCACTTGGCTTATAGTCTTTACCTTGAAGAAGTTAAGCTGCAATGGGACTAACAGCATAAAAGTGAGAAGCCCCATCCTTCAATTTAGATGAGATGCAATTATGCAATCAATAATTCAATATTAGATCCTCGTAACACATTGAGGTAGTTAGACACGCAATTTTAGTGCTTCTACATTTTCTGATTTATACTAGTTTGATGTACAAATGGATGAAGAAACAAATATTTTTGAACACATCAGAAATCAAAAAAGAAAGTATTTGGATACAATGCAAAATACTTCTTCACTTGACAGAAGATGTATCCTAAATAAGAATTCAACTAAGATCTAAAGAAGCATATTAACATATTAGCAACATATATGCAAACGAAATCAATATAGTTTCACACCCAAACATTAAGAATATAAGACTTTTTTTAAGTAGAAGGGCAGATGAGTATTACATATATTAATCTTGCACTTCAAGAATACTTGATGTTATATGATGCATCAGAAATGTTTTAATCATATGCTAAAAGAAAACTCAACATATGTGTACCTATCCCCACATAAAATGAGGTGTCCACCAACCCTGATTAGCTTCAGAAACCTCTTGAAAGTGCTTCTCACTGCATCCTAATAGCCAGTAAAAATATTATATATAGATCAGTCCAAAGTAGGTCCACGGGTAATAGTTCCATAAAATAGATATAGGTTTCCATTGATGAATAACTTGTCAATTGTCAAACCTCATTTTCAAAGATATCCACGTGCTCCCAATCAATATTTGTCATGACAGCTATGTAAGGAGATAACCCCAGGAAGCAACCATCGTATTCATCAGCCTACCACGAACATGAAGCATGTATATAAATAAAGAAGCAATCGTCTAAAGACAAGTTTTACGACATATTAAGTGATAAAAAATCTTGATTAAGGTAAAGGTGGGTAACTGTTTATTGAGTCAAATAAGGTATTCGCTCGGAATAAGCTACAGCAAACACACACTAATTTACAGAAAGCAAGATTGACCAGCTTCAGGAGGAATATCATCCTTTTGTTTCCCTGTACCTATCCAGTTGATTACATTAAGTCAATTCCATCATGAAAAACAAATGAGAGGATACCTCCAGTACAAAATTCTGACCACTGCCCGAGATCATATTTCCTCCTGCAAACTGCGAAATGACTACTTTGATTATTTTCATCATCTGCTAATGAAGTGAAGCAAACTGATAGAAGAACAAGGACTAAGTCACACAAATTAAAAGGTTTATTACAGATGCTAATTCAATGCAAGGAATCGAGGGAAAGAAACTGCCATAATGCCATAGACCAATGATATAGTTTGTAATAATCTTTTGTAAAATTCAGCCGGTCTCCGAGGGATAAATGATACCTGCGGCACATTAGCTCCAATTATAGCTGTAAGATTATCTCCCATTGCCTTCAGAACATAAGCAAGCATGCCTGCAGTTGTACTCTTTCCTGCAGGATTTATCACTATAGCATAAATGTCTGCCAAACATAACGAATACAAAGTATAAAACCTTGAATATTGATTGTGTTACGACTTAACGAAGAGCATTAAAATAGAATTATAGGTTAAATTTGAAATGTGGGTAGCTTACAAAATTTCAAGTCTGATAACTTGAAATTTAACCATCAGTATCTACAGCAAAGAACCATCATGCGTTCACTCTACTCAAGCAAATGGGAAAACACTAACGAACCTACTAAAGATGACAACAATTCGTTATTTTACCATGTTAATTATTGCAGTTTAGGCTGAATCCAGAATCCATCCAGCTGGACTTAGGCTCTAGGTTGGGTAGAAGCAAGTTGATTCAGTATTACCGTGAGGTCATAGTTGTCATTCCTAAACTTCTTATAGAAGGATTGGGAGAGGGAGTTCCAGAAAGTTACTCAACTCAATCTTTTCCTTCTTACCGCTGGATGTCTCGTTTGTACACATCTTTCCTATGGGCTTGCAAGGACCTATGTGGTCATGAGCTTCCAGAGTGCAACTGGATTTTCCTGTTTAGCATTGAACAAGCTAGAATTGCAGCTTAACTCAGTTCCTGGTTTAATCTAAACATTGACAAACCATGCACCATACTTCGTCCATTTTGATCTGAACCAGCAGTTGATCTTGGACTTTAGGTTTGTAACTTAGTTGATTCTGTGATAAAGATCTATATTGTCCTATGTAAGCAACCAAGCTATACTCATATACAAGATGATAGACAGATCATGAAACAACTCTTCACGGTCCAGGAAACTGTGAAAGTAGAGCTAATGAATAGCAGCATCTATAATTTTTTTGTTATCCAAAATATAGTTAGTGCAGATAACAGCTTAAGATCTTATTACCATGGCTGCCACTGACAGCAATGAGATTGTAGTCCTTTGTTAGCTTTCCCAACCAATAATCTCGCTTGTACCTGAAAGGGTTTGCCAGAGGAGATAAATGTAAGCGTGATACTCAGCAACAACTATATCTCTATTTCCTGTCATACGGCCACTAATGTAATCTCTTACACAACATAAAGCAACTACAAAGTTAACTAAAACAATATTTTAATAGTACTTTGAAATTAAGTACATTTCTAGTTTGGAACAAACATTCATAATTCAAAATAATATAATAAGGTACCAAAGAAAACATTCCTCAAATGCATATGAATGTAGTACTCACACAGGTACTCCGACAGACTTGGCATGCAAAATCTCCAGATTATCTTGGGGAATGGCACTTGACACGACAACAGCGTTAGGTAATCTAGACCCATTCTTTCTCTGAATATTTGAGGCCGAATGGCCTACGTGCAAACATGCCCCAGCTTCTTTTAGTCCATCCATATAACTGCTCCATACGATATCCGAGCCACTCACCTCAAAGCCCTACTAACAATCCAAACTACTTAATAGTAAGACTCTTTTTGGTTGAAATTATGAAATTCAGTAAATTACCAAATATAATCAAAGTTTTGCACTCCTTCCCCATTTTCTCAGTAACCAAACAAAGGCTACATCTTTATTTTCACTATGAGAATCATATTCTAGCTCTAATAAGGTAAATTGAAGTACTGGGGTCAGATGGGCAGACTTCATTTCACTTACAAGAAACAAAAACAACAGAAAATTTGAAAGAAAAAAAAAAGCTTCCATTTCATTTTCTTCTTCATTTTCTTCCAATTTCTCAGTGAGCAAACAGGGTAACGTTGGGGTTTTTGTGAAAGCTTACTTGTTTGAGAGCGAGCATGGCAAGAGCCGACAACCCACAACCTCCAATACCAACAAAGTGAACCCAACCTTTTCCATTGTCGGAATCGAGTGAAAATTCTTGGTCTCTCTTGTCGGTACATGATGCTGAAACTGAGACACCAATGTTCTCTACAGATGTTGTCGACGCCGGTGTTTCAACGTTTCTACGCCGGCACGAAGTGTTTCTGTGCTTCTTAGGGAGGCGAGTTCTGGGTTGCCCTACAAAACTCGCCGGAAACTGAAGCGATTTCGATGCCGAAGTCGCCGGGAATTTCATCGTGTGATTTCCCGGGAAAGTGACAGTTCGGAATTTCGATTATAAGGCCTGATCTCTGGGCCCCGTTCTACGAAATGGGCTACAAGAAATGGGCCACTAATATTGGGCTCATTTATTTAGCCTCATATATGGGCTCACGTAATCCAAACCTTGATAACTACTTACGCCGTTACATGAGGCCTGCTAAAAAAGTTATTGGGCTTTTTTTGACAATGAAATGAGAGACCAAGTGGCAAATGTGGGCCCAAGTCTCACCCCAGTGGGTGGTTGACTTGTTGGTCAAAATGTTTGGTTGAGCCCACCACCACAAGAACTACAAAAAATAAACTAAATTTAAAATTATCCCTTAAGAAAGAAAATTAAATTAAAATATGATGACCAATGGTTCCATGAGGCGTGGACAACTTCAGTTACGACACGTTATCAAAAGTGGTGATGCCATTATGCCATGGATATCTATTAGGCCGACATAATTTCTGAATTTTAAAAAATGAATGTATTTAATTCCTAAACTATATTTTATACCAAGTTAGTACATGAACCTTAAAAAAGAATTAAATTATTCTTTGAACTATTTTTTGCACTAATTTAGTCTTTAACATTTTAAAGCAGAAACCAATTTAATCCTAAATTTTTGAAACTTTCTGTCACATCAAGGACTAAATTGATTTCTTTTTGAAAAATTTATGAACTAAATTGGTACAAAAAATAGTTCAAAGATTAAAAAATAATATTTAAGATTGTGTTCTATGGTTGTTCTAAATAATAATATTAGTTGAACAACCATAGACAAAAAAATATTTAGGAATGAACAACCATATCAATATGTTAAGATTATTTATTAGTTGCCCATAATAATATCATGCCAAACCAAACTAAAGAGTAAAAAATTGGTTGAAACCAAAATAAAATAAAACCCACATGAAATGGTACTAATGTGATGCTTTTCTTTTCTATGACCAAATTTTAGATAAGATATTGATCATTGCCGAGCGGTTAAAACCAACAACAGAAAAAATTATGATTTTATATAATGGAAGGTTTTTTTTGTCCCATTTCCTCATTTTGGGTCCACCACCATTTGGGTAGAATAGACGATGAGGTCAAGATCAACATAATATTAATATTTGAACTGTTAATTGAGATTAGTTAAAATAAACAATAAACTCATAATCTCACCAACAAAGATCATGTTTTTGTATTAAACCTTTTCTTTTTATGTAAACTAGATGTGGATGTTTTGTACTCAAGTCATGACATGTGTAAATTTAGATAATTTATTTACTATTATTCATTGCATCAATAATGCTTTGAGTTGCAAAAAAAAAAGTGGAAGTCTCAATCCTTACCCTTTTTTTCTTTTTTTCTTTTTTTGGTGATGAGATGAGAAGTGAGATTGTAAAGTGAAGTGCATGAGCCACTAAGGTTGCGTTTTTTGAATAATTTTTGGGTCCTCCATATATGGGTATGGTAGCTTGTTTACACGTAGCCAAAACCAGGGAACAAAATGGTAGTAGGTTCATGTTCATAGCTAATAATAGGATAAAAACACATAATTTAGGGTTGGGTTGAGTCACGACCCACACGAAAATTTGTATGCTCCTACTACAACACAACGACGAGAAATTATTGTTTGGATATGCATATGACACCCTCCCAAACACGACATGTGGACCAATCACAGCTTGACACATAGGAAGTTCGGGGAACTAGATTAGTTCTTTGATTGACCAAGTGTCAACCAATTATATGAGTGATCTATTCGATTGACTCCGAAGACAGTTAAAGGCAAGATAAAGAGTACTTGAGAACTAGGGTTTTAAACCTAGCATTAGTTGTTTGAGCT